>JAYJMB010050805.1:0-16984 GCA_036873735.1 Pouteria campechiana
CTCTAGAACTTGCCTTGATTCTCTTTGAGATCACATTGATACATGCATGCATGAACATGATTAAGGTCTTCTTTGTTTTGAACTACATGAGCTAAATATCCTACCTTATGATTAATTTTTTCTCTTATTGAGCTCCTTTGAGCTTTATAAATTTTTATTGTGAACCTATGTTACAAGCTTGAAACCCAGGAAAATAATATCTTTACCTAAGCCATAGATCTATTGGAGCATGAGTTATCATTGTGCTATGTATGAGTGTACAAGAAATAAAGTGTGGGGGTGTAAAAATTTGTGATATGGCTATGATTGATGAAATGGAATAGATTGTTGTTCTAAAATTGAAAAAAAAGAAAAAGAAAAAGTGAATATTAAAATTTGAAGGGAAGAGATATGTTTAAACATCATGTATTTAAAGGTGAAAGATGCTAAAGAAAACAAGTGATTTTACATGTCTTACATATTTGAGCATGAGTTGATTTATTTATACTTCACTAGTTTCAATAGCGTTTGAGCAACATCTCCAAATATTTCTCTCCTTTACATTGAACCCCATTTCAACCTATGAAAAATCCCTATGATTTATGATATGCATGTGGTCCCAATGATGGATAATGAGAAGATATGCAAGCTTATGGTAGATCATTTCAACAAAATGAATTTGAGCAGAACATATACCCTTCAAACACATAAGTAGAGTGTTTATTTTCATGAGGATTCTACTTAATTAGTTTAATCCATCTTGAAGAGAGAATGCTTACTAAATGATTGCAGGTTGTATAAGAATGAATCGTTCGTTATATATTATGAGTTTTGAAGAGTTTTGATTATTCTTTGTTTAATATAATTGCAACCTGTATAATCTTTTGGGGGAGAGTGAATTTGAGTTTTGCCCAAGGATGAGCAAGAGTTAAGTGTGGGGGAATTTGATGAGAATGAAAAATGTCATATTTAATTCCCTTAATACTTATCATTTTACACTTATTTGACTCCTATATACACTCAATATTCTTATATTCTAATTTAAAAGATAATTGGAGTGGTTAAGTGCAAAAAGAAGTCAATTGAAGGATTTTGTACAACTTTAGCATTCACTTTGTATTTTGGGCATAACTCTCTCATCTGACCTTAGATTAAGATGATTAAAGATGTTCTGGAAACAAAAGAAAATTTCTACAACTTTAATGTTTGGAGTTTTGAGAGATAAGGACTACATCAAGGGAAAATATAGGAAGAATGCTAAAGTCAGGATGAAGTGCAAAGGAGAAGCAACAAAGATCAAAGCGATCGGAGGCAGCAAACTAGCACCGCCAGCACCAACCAACTTCACACCACCACCCCACCGAATAGCAAGGTAGCACTTGACTTTGTTGCCACTTTTCAAAAGTTGCAAAAATTACTGCTTTTGCATAATTTTGACTCTATATAAATAATAGTTTTTTAGGGTTTTTGAAGGTTCTTTTGCTAGGGTTTGGAGAGGACTTCTTAGCGATTTTTAATAGAGAATTTTTTCTCCTCTCTTTTATTTTATTTTCTTTGTGATTTCATGGCCCTGCATGGCTAAACTTTTATTCTTGGTTTAGGAGACAAAAGCCTTAGAATCAATATATTGTGAGATCTAATTTGATTTAATTTTTCAATTTATACATTGAGTATTGAATGTTGTTCTTTGTTCATGATTATGATTATTATGCTTAATTGCTAGGAGGCCTACTAGTTTATTACTCATTGCAATCTATTGCTAGATTAGATATCAAATCTATAATTGTTTGATCCTTGTTATTTCCAAAGAAACTAGGGTTTAATTATTTGCTGCTATTGCAGTTATCAAATCTTAGAAAGAATATTTAACTAAATCAAATGCAATTGCATGTGTTTGTGTTGTTTGACTTCATGAATCTCTATAAATCTTAAGGCTACTATTAAATTAAACCTTTAGCGTTGGTCTTGGTTTGTTTAGTAGTTAGGGTTAATTAGAATGTTGCTTTCTAATTAATTATGTTGAAGGACAGATAGAAAAAATAATTTCAATGGTGAATATTTAAAGTATGAATTGATTTTAATTACATCAATGATCGGTTATGAGATCGTGATGGTGGATGTTGACTTAAGCCAAGGTTTTCTTTTCTGATAAATTTGTTTTATAACACTTTCTTTATTATATTCGAAACCTCCCTTTTTTGTTCACATTGCACAAACTTAAGCTAGATACTCCTCATAGGATCGACCCTTATTCACACTACTACAGGTAATTTAATTGGAGTAAGGTTCTAAATTTGGTTGCCTTCGACAGCACACTAGTATACTATCTAGTAGAGTGAAATTTGTCTCTAGCTACCTTGAAGGCATCAGAGTTTGCTTTTGTTTTGGACGCATACTTTAATAAGGTAATAAAGATGGGATTTTCTAAAATTTGTTTTTGGTTAGAGATGGGTGTAGGTATGGAAACATTTGATTTAGTTTTAGAGGAATCAGATGAGGAACTGTTATGTAGTGGGATGTGGGACTGACTTGGTGATAGGAGAAGATGGTAGCTTGGGTGGCAATGGGATGGGTTTGTATGGCACTATGGAAAGACTCTGAACTTCTTTTGATGGAAGTTTAGATGGTGAGGTGATAGGAGATGGGTTGAGTGGAAATGGGGCTCTATCTACTTACTAAAGGTAATTGATTGAGTTGAAGAAGAAAGTGTGGAGTGAGATGGATTGGATGAGTGAGGCATGGTGTGAGCCTAAGTAGACTCAAGGAAGTTGACAAGGTGTCTAACTTGAGGTGTATTGATTCCTCAAGTTTATCCATCCTCTTAGAGAGAAAATCCAGCCTATGATGCAGTGGTTCTAGATGGGTGGTGGGGTTTTTTTCTATGATGGATAGGATTTGGTTAAGATCTAGGATGGTTGATGGAATAGATTGTTGTGGTCTGGAGGGGGTGGTTTGGTGAGATTGGGTAGGTCTGATGTGAGAGGGTGTTGTTGTTGTCTGGCTCTCCTCTCTAGTTGTCTCAATTGCTGCTTCTCTTTCTCTTCTTTCTTCTCCTTCTCTCTTTGCCATTTTTTCTCCCCCGGGTTCCACTATTTTTGAAGCTTTCATTCTTTTTGCTTGGCTTTATTTCTTAGGATTTTTAGGAATCCAATCTTCTGTTGTTTGTTTGAAGCCTATCTTCTTTATTGTTAACTTGTTGACTAAATTAGATGCTTGGAGGGTTCTTCGTCTTCCTTAGAGAGATTTACTCTAGCTTCTCTTTAAAATGTTGTAAATATCATTCCATATGGTAGTCAGACTCTTTGATTTGTCTTAACCATGTAGAAATCTAAGATGACTTGGGCTAAATCCATCCTTTTCTAATTTTTCAGTGCCATAGGATTTTTGCATCCCTTTTTGAGATCTGATTTGAGCCTCTTATCTTAGGGTGTACATTGTCAATGATCAAAATGTGAGCTAGCTTAAGATTCAAACCCAGGTGATTGGCATGTAAGTAGTTCTCCTTTTCTCCTATCTCAATTCTAGCCAGTTCAAAAAATAATGCTGCCCAAGACATGGGCCAATCAACATTATCGCTTTTAACTTTAGGCAGATTAAATATTTCCCTTATATTTTCTAGGGACAAATCCAATTCTACTCTACCTATCTAGGTATTTTTAGTGCAAGAATCATAGTTGCTGATTAATGCTCGCACTAATCTAGTGTAGCAAAGATCCTTGTAACTTAAAAATGTTTCCCATCCTTGATGTTGTAACCACTAAGTCACTTCTAGTTTAATTCATTCACTCCAAATAGATTAAAATCAAATATTCTTCCTCAGATTATCCTATTATTCTCAAAGTAATTCTTAAATCTTTCATAAGAGGATACTCTATTATTGAAGATTACCTTAAGCATGTAATCTTCATATTTTTCCTTCTTGCTTGGTGTCCTTATCTTAGATGATTCCCTTCTTCTCTTTTCTCTTCTGAAATCAATGGAGGTTGAGTCCACTAACTTGGTTTCCATCTTTGTTCTTGCCATCTCAACAGTAGAGGACTCAACAAGGTGATTTGGGACTTTAGGAATTTGAGTTTCTTGAGAAGGAAAAGGGTTTATGGGAGGTTCAGGATTTGAAGGGTTCTTTCTAGAAGTAGAAAGGATGTATAAATGATTCATTGGCAATGAAAGAGATTTGAAAATCTGCAGGATTTGAAGCATTTAATCTAGCATGGAATTTTAGAGTTTGGAAGTAAGGGTTTCAAACCCTTTGTAATTGACTTTTGTCAGCTAGGAAAACAATCTTAGAGTTTCAGAGCTCAGAAATTATAACTTTAGATGTTTTGAACTTGCTTCAGTTGGCACTAAAAGGTTTTGGAGTTCAAAAGTGATAACCTCAGACCTTTGGTGATGAAAACTCTGGACTCTTTAGCCTAACTTTCAGAGGTTTTGAGGTGAACCTTCAAAATGTCTGAACTTTTCAAAGTTTGATATTTAGCAGGAAAAAAGGAGAGAAAACTACATTTGAAGCATTTTCAGAGTTTTAGAAAGAACCTCTAAAGCAAATTAATCACAATAAAATGTAAAAAGAGTGTAAAATTTAAGCATTCAGGTATAAATATAACATTGGGATCATTAAAATCATTAAAATATTACTAAAAACATTTTAAGATATTATGGAGAAATTCATTCACATGACATATGATAGATAGTTCATTTGCATGGATCTAACACACCTAACTCCCTTCTAATTTTACAAATCTATCCTCTAGGAGTGATTTAGTGAAAATATCTGCTAACTGATCTTCAGTTGGTACATATTCCAAGCAGATGTTATGATTTTTCACATGATCTCTAATGAAATGATGTCTAACCTCTATATGTTTAGTTCTTGAATGTAGTACTGGATTCTTTGTTAAATTTACAGCACTGGTAGTATCATATCTAATGGGTATGTCAACATACCTCAAGCCAAAGTCACCCAACTATTGTTTTATCCTGAGAATCTGTGCATAATAACTACCTACGGCTATATGTTCATCTTTAACAATTGATAATGCAACAGATGTCTATTTCCTAGAGAACCATGATATGATCATGCTTTCAAGGAATTGACATGTTCCTAAGCTACTCTTCTTGTCTGCTTTGTAACCAACAAAATCTGCATCTGAGTACCCTACTAACTCAAAATTTGAATCTTTTGGATAGCTTAAACTAAGATTTGGTGTATCTAAAAGGCATCTAAAGATTCTTTTAATAACTACAAGATGTGATTCGTTAGGATCTGATTGGAATCTAGCACACATGCAAATGCTAAATGTGATATCGAGTCTACTAACACTTAAACATAGTACAGATCCTATCATGCTTCTATAAAGCTTTTGATAAATGGATTTACCTTTCTCATCTTTGTTCATCTTAATTGATATACTCATTCGGGTTCCCAAAGGTTTTCCATCATTTAGCTTGAACTTCTTCACGAGTTCTTTAGTATATTTAGCTTGGCGGATGAATATTCCTTCCTTTATTTGCTTGATTTGCATTCCTAGAAAGAAGTTCAACTCTCCCATCAAGCAGATTTCAAATTCTCCCTGCGTGACTTTAGAAAACTCTTGACATAATTTTTTATTATTAGCACCAAATACAATATCATCAAAATAAATTTGAATAATCAAAATATCTTTCATGTCATGCTTAATGAAGAGTGTGGTATCTACTTTACCCCTAGTAAATCATTTCTCAATCAGGAACTTACTGAGCCTCTCATGCCAGGCTCTAAGAGCTTATTTATGACCATAAAGGGCTTTCTTGAATTTGTACAAGGTTTGGATCATAAGGATCTTCAAACTCGGAGGGTTGTTCCACATATACCTCTTCATTTATGAATCAATTTAAGAATGCACTTTTGACATCCATCTAATACTGCTTGAAGTCCATAAAAGATGCAAAAGTTAGAAGCATTCGAATGGCTTCTATCCTAGCAACAGGGGCATATAACTCTTCAAAGTCAATTCTTTCTTCTTAGCAATACCTCTTTACTATCAATCTTACCTTATTTCTCACAACTATTTCAGATTCATCTAATTTGTTCCTAAAGAATCATTTAGTTCCTATTATAGACTAATGGGATGGTCTTGGAACAAGTATCCATATATCATTTCTTTTGAATTGGTTCAACTCTTCTTGCATAGATATGATCTAATTTTCATCTTCTAAAGCTTGTTCTATGTATGTTGGCTCTAGTTGAGAAATGAAAGCAAAATTGCCACATACTTGGTGATATGAAGATCTAGTTCTAACTCTAGCCTATACATCACCAATTTTCTAGTTTTTAGGATGAGTACACATGAACCTCCAGTCTCTAGAAAGAGAATTGTTACCTTTATCATTTACCTCACTAGTTAAGGGTTTGGTTTGTTTTTTTGCTTCATCCAACATTATTTCTAATTGTGAAGTTTCTTTTTCTTTCTTTTCTAATCTCATCTTCTCCATAGATGTTGTGAGTTCATCTATCTCATCATCAAATCACTAACTCTCCTTGAAGGGTTAGTACTTTCATCAAATTTTACATGGACAAACTCCTCAATAATCCTATTTCTCAAGTTGTAGACTCGAAATTCCTTGCTAATAATGGAATATCCAAAGAAAATGCCTACATTAGATTTATTATCAAATTTACTAGGGTTTTCCTTTCCATTACTAAGAATGAAAAATTTATATCCAAAAGTATGGAAGTGTGAGATATTTGGCTTCCTACCATAATATAGCTCAAATGGAGTTTTGTTAAGTATTGGACTAGCATAGATTCTGTTAATGATATAAGAATTGATATTCGTTGCTTAAGCTGAAAAGTATTGAGACAAATCATATTCACTTAAAATTGTCCTTGTTATCTCTTATAAGGATCTATTTTGCTCTCAGTTACTCTATTTTCTTGGGATGTTCTTGGTGTAGAGAATGTGTGAAGCAATGAATTTTGGTTCTCAATTTTCCACCATGATCACTCCTTTTGGAAATGATATGAGAACTTTGTTTATTCTGCACATCATTGGTAAAAACTTAAAAGCATGAAAAAGTCCCATCCTTTGATGTAAGAAATATTATCTAGGTAAATCTAAATAAGTCATCTACAATAACATAAGTATAATGTTTCCCTCCAAGACTCCGAGTTCTTGTTAGTCTAATAAGATCCATGTGTAGCAATTGAAGTGGTTTAGTTGTGTATACTTCTTTCTGTGATTTGAATGACACTTTTACTTGCTTTTCTTCTAAACAAGTATCACACAACTAACTTTTTGTCAAATTTTAGCTTTTGTAAGCAACAACAAGATCTTTATTGTTCATCTTTTTAATAAAATTTTCATTGGCATGTTCTAACCTTCTTTGCAGCAACAAGGATTTATAATTACTTAAAACAAGATAGTTAGCTTGGATATCACACAAATCAACCAAATATACATTTCATGTTATCTTCCAAGTACTACAACTAAGTTTGACTCATCTAATATAGAACAACTTTAAGGTTCAAATACAACCTTATAACCATTGTCACAAAACTAACTCACACTTAGTAGTTTATGTTTCAATCCTTCTACAAGCAAAACATTTGAAATTAGAGTAGATTGTGGTTGGTCAACCTTACAATACGAACCACTCTACCTTTTCCATTGTCCCCAAAGGTAATTATTCCACCATTCTTTGTTTTAATCTCTATGAACAACTCCCTTTCCCCTATCATGTGCCTTGAGCAACCATTATCAATATACCATGTGCAGCTTCTTGTAGCTCTCAAGCACACCTGCATAGATAAGGTTAAACTTTAATCTTTTGTACCCATTTAGAACTAGGTCCAAGTGGGTTATTGGTAGAACATTTTGGTACACATTGCTTCTTAAGTGCCACTAATCGATCATTTGACTCATATTTTGTATTTAAAATCTTGGTAATTGCATTAGGAACCCAAATCTAGTTTCATTTGGGTTTAATTTTTCTTCTAGAGTTGTGAACCTTTTTCTTTTTAAATTGTCCACCTTTCTTCTTTGGTTTTATTTTCAAGAAGGTGGATGTTAGGGTCTTTCTAAGGGCATTATTCTCTACCTTTACTTGCTCAAGTTGTTTATTGGTACATAGGCTAATATTGAATGTAGCATTTTCTTCTTTCAACTTAGAGCTTCAATAATCATTCTATCCAGCTCATTTTTGGCCTCTTTGTGTTTTGCCTTCAAAGCATTGAAGTCTAAATACAATTCTTCTAAAACTTTTTCAAGATCAGGATTTTTTGATTTAAAATTTACCTCATCTTCATGGATGGCCATGAAGCTGATAATTGTGTAGTGTTCCTCTTGGTTCTTCCCTTTAGGGTTGAGTGTGCTAATTTGAGCTTCATGTTCTTCTTTAGCTTAACTTGAACTTTCTTGTATCATGTTTTCTAACATCTCCCATGCAGTCATGGCTTTTTTTTTCTCAAACCTCTTCCTGCTTCAGTTATTGTTGTTGTTGTCATTATTATTGTTGTTGTTGTTTTTCTTATTAAAATAAGAGTCGTACTTCTTTTTCTGTTGATCTCCTTGTTTATTGTCTAGCTCAAGCAATCAAATGTCACATCCCCTAGCTTGTTGCAGTTATAGCATATTAGAACTTCCTTTTTCTTGTCCTTTTCTCTGAAATTCTTAAACCTGCTTCCAAACTTCTTCTTGTTTAACATTATCTTGAATCTCTTGGTGATCATGGCAAGCTCTTCATCTTCTTCACCACTTTTTGATGCCTCTCCTTGAGAGTCATCATTTACTGATTCTACTTTTAAGGCAATTACTCTCTTGCCTTTAGGTTGCTTTGAAACCTTTAGCTTCATTAGAACTTCATGGGTCAAGAGGGAACCTATGAGCTCTTCCACTATCATTTTTTCTAGGTCCTTGGCCTCCTAGATGGCAATTACTTTAGGCATCTGATGGTCAAAATTTTAATTCCTAGCAAGTACACGAGTGTAGAGTAGTATGGTGTGTAAAGCAAGGGTCGATCCCATAAAGAATTATCTAAACTGATTTACTTAAGTCTAGATATTGAAATAAAAACCATTCTAAATTAATAAGATGAAATGAAGCTAAGTAAATCATAGTATAAGATTGTATACTAGAACAGAAACAGTGAGTAATGTGATGAGAGTTTATAGGTTGCAAGAGCCTAGGGATCTGATTTCACAACTCAATGATATCCTATGTTGTCCAGATATTGGATTCAATTTATTATGTTGGATTCATTCTATCAAATATATGATTATTACCATTAGGCATCCGAGTTTAAATCAAGTATTTTCTCCTATTCCAATTACTTATGGGGTGTAGTATAATCGGGGTTGAAAACTCATGAAGATTATAAGAACTTTAGTGAACTAAGTAAAATAGTTTAGTATAAGTTATCTACCATAACCATCTACTCATTCATTCAAGAAAGCTCTTTATATGGTTTAGCATATGGCGTCTACCTTAACCATGTTCTCAGACAATCAATCTAATTCATAGAATTGGTGATCAGGCAATTAAACAAATTAGATGATTACGATAATCACAATGAATGAAATAGGGTAAAACTAAATTAATAATCCAATAATATTTTTTTAACATAGAATGATCATGAGGGCTACATCTTCACCCTAGAAAAAGAAAATTAGTTCATGATAAAAACAAAAATAAACCTCTCTAAAGTTTGCATGTTTTTAGAACTTGAAATTTCTCTTGCTTCCTTGCAGAACTTCTCTCTAGAAACTCTCTGTACTAAATTGTATCTCTCTCTAAATATGTGTCTTAATTTGCTTTGGATGTCCCCTTAAATAACCCAGTTAGCAAAGTTTTAGTAAACTCCTCCATGAACTGTAATGCTTCTACGCATAGAGATCCTCTTCTAATAATAACTCTGTCTTTCCACATGAAAAGATAGCTACCAAAACATTGCAATGCATAAAAATAGGAGTTCTAAAATAAATTGAGTTGCTATACATCCATCTTTAGAAAATTTTGAACATAATTAAGCATAGGAATCAACTTCTAAAATCAACTCAAATAGTGCAAATTCTGGAAGTTGTGGCACTCGATGTCTCAAACACTTCACAACATTTGAAATTCCCATGTTTTGCAATTTTGTTTCAATGTTTAGCATCTTTTTTGCACTTTTGCATCATTTGAAACTATTTTTTGCATTTTTGGAGTTAGTTTCTAAATCTCTAAAGTTTTTGCATCATCTGGAATCACTTCGCACCATCTGAAGTTATTGCTTAGGGTATTTGAAGTTTTGAAGCAGTTTTAATATTTTGGTCATAACTTTCTCATAAAAACTTGGAATTAAGTGATTCTTAATTTGTTGGACAGATAATTTGAAGGGATAAAAATCTTATCTTGAACATTTTTTTTGAATTTAAATCTATCTATACCATAAATTGCCTTAAAGTGAAACTTTTTCCAAACCATTTATTTTGAACATTGTTTTAGCTACTAGAGACAAGTGTTGTAGCCATAAATTTCTTATCCAAACTCAGAATCAAATGATTCTTGATGTGTTAGAAATATAAGAATAAAGGCTACAACTTTTATGTTGAACATATTTTTGAAATATGACTCAATTAGTACCATAATTTTCCTAAAATTAATGCCTTTTGTAATCTTCAGCTTCTTTTTACAGATTTTGATGTCTAAAATAGAAACAAAGCATATTTACTCAAATCTGATTATGAACCACTAAAATCATGTCAAAAGAGGATCTAAAATATGTGAATTTAGGTATAAAAATATGATATATTATGAGCTTATCAGCATCTAATGCAAAGGTAGAGATCTTAGAATTTTATTCACTAGCTTGGGCTCTTCATACTTTACTCCTAAATTATTCAGTCAATTTGGGATTTTTTGAAATGTTTCTAAATTATTCTAAACATTTCAGAAATTATCTCTAACTCTTTCATGATGAAGGACTCGTATTCCTACACTAGAAGGATAATTTTAGTTTCTTTTACTTGGTTAGTACCTAAATGCGCAACCTACAATTTATCCCATATTTCCTCAGTAGAGTCACAAGAGGAAATCTTTTCGAATTCAAAGGGAAAAAGTGTGTAGTAGAGGCAATTCTTTTCCTTTATATTGAACCACATGAAAGTATACATGGTCACAAGTAATATAGATGTAATGAGTAGAGTATCATTCCCTCAAAGAGTTGTTTGATCACCACACTAATTACAAAACTTATATTAGATTTGTATTATTTGGTCAATTGATTTTCAAAAGCTATAAAAACTAAATCTAAATAGAATAATGAAACTATCTAGGCAACACGTTTCAAGGAAAATTAGGTAAAATCAATGGAAAGGATATTTAGGGAGTCAACTTCACCTAACAAATACACTTGCATTAATGCATTGCATTGATTAGGTTATCATTCTCTTCCATGGAGCTTCTTTGCCTTGAAATTCCATCTTCAATTCCTTATTGCTTGGACGTGTAAAAGTTATTGTCAAATTCCCCCGCCTCTTTTATAGCTCAAATCCTCTTTAAATAACCCAATTTAAGGTTAGGTTGTACATCCATATGTATTAGAAAACCTAATTTGCGTAAAGATCCAAAACTTCTAAATATAAAACATGTTTTACAGGCCCAACTATTTACTAGGAATAATTTTTAGTATTTTGGCCATAACTTTGTCATATAATATCAAAATAACATGATTCTTGGTGTGTTGGAAATATACTTTGAAAATCTAGAACTTTTATGTTCAACGCATTTTCCAAATCATCTTCTATCTATGCCAACAATTGCCTTGAATCCCCATTAGAATATTATAATTTTTCTTGTGCATGGAAGATCAAAAAATAGAAATCCTTCTTCCATGGAATTGCTACACACACATCCCACCATCTAATTTGCACACAATTCAAATTAAAACTTTTGCATAATCTAATTAAAGTCTGCTATTTGCATTTCAATCAAAGTAATGATTTTATCTCCAAGCAATTGATCTCAACCATGCATCCAATAATCTGTCCACTAACTGTCCACTTAATAATTATCTACATAATGTACTTCATCTTCATATTTGATGCTTGATCAAGTGCTAGGATGAATGCTCCTGTAGTGGCGTGTGTCCCGATGAAGATTTATGTTCCAAAATAGCATGTTTTGGCCAAAATTCCACCAAATTGACATATGACACAAATAAATCCATTAAGTGCACTATTTAATCAAATATAATTATAAATCAATTTAAATCATATCAATTAAAAATCAAAATATATAAATTTAAGTATCTAAAATATGAAAAATTATGAGCATATGAAATACCCCCAAACTTAGCTTTTGATTGTCCTCGAGCAAAATAGTGAACATAAACTCATGAAACAATTAGGGTTATCTCTCTCAAAAAATCAATAACATGCTAGACAAATTACACACACACACACACACACACATATATATATACATAACTTATAAATCATTCAAGACACATGCCAAATAATCTCATGAAACTCATGCGTCATCAATCCCATCATGAAATGAGAATATGTGTGTGTGCTTTGTCAATCTCAGCTACATGCATGCTTTTCAATCAATAATATGCAAAATAGTGATTCCAATGATCTTCACAAAATACCTCATAAGCTTGCTTTTTATAATTCATCTCTACTAATGTAGATAACTCTATCCACTTGGATTAATAGGTCTTTATTAAGCTTGTAATGAGGCCTTCAGTTTGGCTAACAAAGAAAAAGATTAAGGATTTACAAAGTAAGATATTATAAATGAATTACACTTGAATGTTTACTCTCTTGACTTTTTGTTTGGGGTTCTATTTGTTATCACAAGAATAATTAAATCACAAGGTAGCATTTATCTTTCCTTCTAAATCATGTGTAATGACAATCAAAATCTAAGCATATGTTACTGATCATCAAGAGAGAATCCTATTCAGTTTCAATATTTTAGCATAATTGCTCCCAAATTTTCTTGGCTAAGTCATCAAAAAGTGAAGCTCATCGAAAAGAGTATACCTAAATTTGAAAAAAAAATGACCCAAAAAATGAAAATCTCCACCCCCAAACTTGAACGAAACATTTTCCTCATTGCTAAAGAAAAAATTGCATAAGGGGGAAAGAAACTTTCTTGTGGGAGCATATTTTCTTCTAATGGTGGTCGAAGGTTGCTTTTGATGGTGTAAAGAACTTTTGATGGCCTCAAGAAGGGATTATCTATGATCAAGAAAATGAAAAATAACCTGAGCAAAAAATGAGAACACAAAACAAAACCAAAAAGTGCTAAAAATCCTAAGAGAGATAGGATGAGAAGTAGTTCTAATTTATAGTCTTTAGCTTGACTTTCTCTCTACTTTACTCAAAATCTCTAAGGTGAATTTTATCTTTTCAATGCTTGGGCTCTTCAAATATTAGTATCAACTTATGGGAAATTTCAAGTACACCTAGATCACCTAATGCCTTTTCAAACACAAAATTCCCAACAACACATGGAATTGTGAAGCTACCAAAATCTTTGAGCTTAGGTGATAGTTTGTTCTAGAGAATGACTGAACACTCTTCATTCAACTTCATAATTTTATAATCCTCCATCTTTTATTTGTTTACTATCAAGACTTTTGCATAGCTAGGCATATATGCTAAGGCATTTGCAAAAGGAATGTTAACATGCAATTTTTCAAATACATCAGGAAATTTGAAAATTTGCTTATCCATTTTGTGTTGTTGGAATCTTTGAGGAAATGATATTGGAGGCACATGTGGCTTGGGATTATCTCAAAAAGTTTGCTCTTGCTTGCCTCTTGTGGTGTCAGTAGATTCCTCTTATTTCTCGTTGGGAGCTAGTTGTTGAACATCTTTTTCTACCACTTGCTTATCACTTCTTAGAGTTACAACCTTTACCTTCTCAATTGAATTTTTCTCTATATTGCTTGGTAAAGAACCTTATTGTTTTACTTAGAATATTTTGCTAACTGTCCAACTTCCATCTCTAGATTTCTTATTGACACCTCTTCGTTTCTAATTGATGCCTCTCAATTTTCCAACCTCATGTCTGTGTTGTTCATGAAGTCTTGAGTGATGTTCATGAAGTTTTTAGTGCTATAGGCAAATTTGGTGACTATATCTTCCATATTAGACTTCTTCTAGTTGCTTCAATCCTAGTGGTGGTCTCATCACATTTTGATTACTCCATGAAAAGTTGGGATGATTGTGCCACCCTTGGTTATAAGTGTTGTTGTATGGGTTGTTTTGCTTCTTGTTAAAATTTCCAATGAAGTTAGCAATTTCACTAGGATGTGCAAAGTGTTACCTAGTTGACATTCTATGATAGCATGTACTCCACCATAGAATTCACATGTCACTCTCTGAATTTTCATGGCTGAAGCATTCATGTTGTCTATCTTTTGATTTAGTGCTTCAAATTGTGTAGTAATTGCAGTGAGAGCGTCCACTTCATGTACTCCAATAGGTCTTTGCATTGGTATCCTCTTAGTCGGCCACTGATAACTATTAGATGTTATTTCTTCCTCAAGAATCAAACTAAACACAAACTAGAAACTAAACACAAAAGAAAAATCAAAGTAATACCAACCTTGATTAGTATTGATATGAGTGTGTAATTTAATTAACTCCCAGCCAATGGCACCAAAAACTTATTGAGTCACATGCAAGTATACATGGTCATAAGTAGTATAGATGTAATGATTTGAGTATCATTCCCTCATGGAGTTGTTTGATTACCACACTAATTTCCAAACTTATATTAGATTTGTATTATTTGGTCAACTGATTTTCAGAAGATACTATAAAAACTAAATCTAAAAAGAACAATGAAACTATCTAGGCAACACATCTTAATTCAAGTGAGGAAAAATAAATTAAAAGGATATCTAGGGAGTCAACTTCACCTAACAAATCCACTTGTATTGATGCATTGCATTGATTAGATTATCATTCTCTTCAATGGAGCTTCTTTCCGATGACATTCCACCTTCAATTCCTTCTCAAAATCTCTTCTTGGATGTGTAAAAGTTGCTACTTAATTACCCCTCCTCTTTTATAGTTCAAATCCATTTTAAATAACCCAATTTAGGGTTAGGTTTCACATTCGTATGTATTAGAAAACCTAATTTGTGCAAAGATCCAAAACTTCTAAATATAACACATGTTTATGCATGCCCAACTGTTCACCAAGAATAGTGTTCTATATTTTTTCCACAATTTTGTCATACAATGTCAAAATAACATAATTCTTAGTGCCTTGGAAAGATAATTTTAACAACTAGAACTTTGTTGTTCAAAACATTTTCCAAATAATCTTCTATCTATGCCAAACATTACCTTGAATGCCCGCTAGAATATTACAATTTTTTTTGTGCATGAAACATCAAAAAATAGAAATCCTTTTTCACTCAAATTATTGCACACACTTCCCAACATTTGATTTGTGTATAATTCACATTAAAACTTTTGCATAATCTGATTAAAGTTTCCTATTTGAATTACAATCAAAGTAATGACTTTATCTCCAAGCAATTGATCTCAACCATGCATCCAATAATCTATCCACTAACTATCCACCTCATCATTAGATGCATAATCTACTTCATGTTTGATGCTTGATCAAGGGTTAGGATGAATGCTTCCATAGTTGTGTGCCCTATGAAGATTTCTACACCAAAATAGCATGTTTTGGCCCAAAGTGCACCAAATTAACCTATAACACAATTAAATCCATCAAGTTCACTATTTAAACAAATATGGCTATAAATTAATTTAAATAATATCTATTAAAGATCAAAACATGCAAATTTAGGTATCTAAAATATGGCAAATTATGAGTATATCACTTTGCATCTCTCTCTACTGCTTGAATGTCCTCATTAGTATATTTGTCTTCAGTATTGAGGACAACCTTTCCACTTTTTATTGTAAGCCACAATTGGTAATTTGTGGCTAATTTGCATCCTCATTTTTCAGTACCTGTAATTTGATCCATCAAAGAAGGGGGGTCTAGATGTGGATTGTCCATTTGCTAATGTGTTATGGAAATAACTGGTCATATTTGGGATCACTTCACAAGTTAAATTTTCTTGTAATCAAGGATAACTAGTGAAGCCTGCTCTAATACTAATTGTTGGTCCCTTACTTACTTTAAGTAGCTTTCAAGGGGGATGAATTGAGCTTTTTAAAAGCTTTGGCCAAATACATTTCTTTTGCGTAAACAAATGATTAGAATCCAAAGAGCATAAGAGGTAATTTTTTTTATATTGGTTTGGCCCAAGCAGGGTTCATAATCCACTTCTTTGAATCAGTTGCACTTACTATACTCAGGTTCCACTAACATGTGTTTCAAACAAATACAAGTTATTTTTTAGAGCTCACCATCTAACTCTAACTCTTACACCTATAACATGTTTTTCTTACTTGCTAAATTCAATACATACAAACAGCAATCTCCTTGCTTATAGAAATAAAAAGACAATAATAAAATTCATACAGATTAATGCCTCCTACTTTGGCTATTTGTGTACACAAGTAAACCAAAGCAATAAATGATAAATCAATTAAAAATAGAGATTTCAAATGCCTTGAGATTTGTTAAAGATGAAGCTTTGATTGTAGTTTTAGTGTTGTGCACAAAGGGAGTTGAAAGTGTGGAAGCAAAGTTTGAATGCTCTTGTAAATGCTCTTAATTCACTCAAACAACTCTTTTAGAGATTTGGATCCTCTATTTATACTCTTGGAAGAACATTTAGCCACTAATTGTTATTTCTGCAATTTTTTGACCATTTTTATTGCATTTTCTTCACTCCATGGAATTTGCCTTACGAGCGGACTTTAGAACATCTGAAGTTTAATTTTAGAACTTTTGAAGGTTGGGTGCTTTGTTAGTTACCATTGCTAGATTAATTTTAAAGCTCTGAAGCTCTCTTTCCAACCTTTTGAACTTCAGCTTAGACCAAATTGTGTTCTAGTGATGCACTTCAGAACATTTGAAGGTTGTTTTTCAAGCTC
>JAYJMB010050805.1:17084-29227 GCA_036873735.1 Pouteria campechiana
CCTTTTGAACTTCAGCTTAGACCAAATTGTGTTCTAGTGATGCACTTCAGAACATTTGAAGGTTGTTTTTCAAGCTCGAAAGTTCCTTCTGACATCCAACAATTTAAATTACTTCACACAACTATAGTTTTAGACTTCTAAAGATGAAGTCTTTCCTCTAAAGTATCCTCTAAAGATTCTTTGCATTAGGAACTAAGTCATAGAGGGTCCTTCAGACTTTTGAAACTGAGAATACTTCCTCTAAACATCTCCTCTAAAGATTTTAGGCTTATTCTACTTCTTGAGAAGCATTCTTCAAACCTATGAAGTGTAGAATTCTTCCTCTGAACTTGTTTTTTGAACCTTCTAGACTTGTCTTTCAAAACATATGACAGGTTCTATTTATTCTAAACTTGTTTCTCTTAATTCCAAAGTTATCCTAATGCATTTAAAATCTCTTTTTAAGTTCAAAATCATAGTTCTTTGAGCATTTCCATACATTTCTTCCTTTGAAAGCTAAAATGTGATGGATTACAACTTGATATGACTTAGTTTACGATATTCATCATTCTAAAGTTACATCCCTAAAGTATTTTACTTGTTTTATTCACTCCTTTCTGCATTATTTAGGAATATAACTTATTAGTACCTTAAATTTTTACTTACATGTTTGCTCATTATCGAAACTTAACTATTAATTCACATTCATCATCGAAATGAAGCTAAATAGAAGAGTTAGACTTAATAGAGATGTGTATTTCCAAGTGAGAATATTTGGCTCACTTCAAAATGTCTGTGGTAATTTTGCTTTTTTATCTTATACTGAACCAAAAAAATGAATTATAACATTTCAAATGAAAACTAGATCATAGTATTGTGAGAAGAACTAGATCAATTTAAGCATAACAATGTGTAGACCCTTATGCCAAAACTTGATTTTCAGTTTGTCATTAGCACAAAATGGATCTTTCAGAATAAGCTTGATGAAGTAGGGATCATTGTAAGGAATAAAGCACATTTGGTAGCCATGGGATATACACAAGAAGAGTTTTTTTGGAATTGATTATGATGAGACATTTGCACCGATTTTTAGACTTGAGGCCATAAGAATGTTATGTGATTTTGTATCCTTCAAAGGCTTTCAATTATTTCAAATAGATGTAAAAAATCCATTCGTAAATGGATATCTTAATGAAGAAGTTTAGGTCAAACAACCTCCAGGCTTTAAAGATCACAAACATCTAAACTATGTATTTACACTCACAAAAGCATTATATGGTCTAAAACAAGCTCCAAGAGCTTGGTATGAGAGACTTAGTAGCTTTTACTAAGTAAAAAATTTTAAGGGGTTGAGTTGACATGGCCTTGTTAATTAAACATAGTCATTCATACATTCTAGTTGTACAAATCTGTAAACGACATCATATTTGGATATACTAATAAGAAGTACTACAAGGAATTTGGATTTGATAAGAATTGAATTTGAGATGAGCATGATGGGTGAATTGACATTCTTTCTAGATTTATAGGTAAAACAAACAGTAGATGTAGTTCTCATTTTACAAACTAAATACATCAAAGAAATGTTGAAGAAATTTAAAATGGAATGCATGCCAACCCCTATGACTTCAAGTATCATAATGGATAAGGATGAAAGTGGTTAGAGTTTTAATCAAAGTTTATATGAAAGCATGATTAGTTCTTTGTTATAATTGACTGTTAATAGGCATGATATTCTGTTTAGCATGTGTATATGTGCTCAATTTTAGTCAAATCCAAAGGAGTTATATTATTTTGCTGTCAAATACATTTTTTAAATATCCTGTGGAAACACTGAAATTGGGATTGTGATTTCCTAGAGGTTCATCATTTGAATTAGTTAGCTATTACAATGCTAACTATGTTGGATACAAGGTAGATAGAAAAACTACAAGTGGAACTTGTCAGTTCTTAGGTCGTATGCTTATATCTTGGTACTCTAGGACACAAAATACAATTGCATTATCAAGTAAAGAAGTTGAATACATAGCGGTTAGTAGTTGTTGTGCACAAATACTTTAGATGAAATAGAAATTAAGTGATTATGATTTTGAATTTTCTCACGTTCTTATCAAATGTGCCATATATTTAACAAAAAATCCAATACTGCATTCACATTACAAACACATTAAAATAAGGCATCACTTTATTAAGGATCATGTTCAATTGAGCTTCAATGCAATGTAGAATGTATAATTGTTTCTATGACAATCTAGAAAGTACCCTGTTATTGCAATTGCTTGGACTTTGTTTATACCCAGTTTCTCCATTCCTACCTATTTTTTATGAAACAAATTGTAACACCCCTCTAGGGGCCTATGCTTTTTAACATAACACTATAATTTCTCCATTTTTAAGGAAAAATTCTACCAAAAATCTTACAGAGCCCAACCTGAAATATAAGTCTATATGCCTGTGCAGTTATTTATTGCATATCAAACTTGAATTTACTAACTATAAAACAATAACATAAAGCACTAAACTCATGCTACTTACCCACAACTGCCCAGAACCTGAGTCACCCCATGATAGCAAGAAACATGACTCGAATATTCAAATCCCTTCACAATATCATATATGATTACCACTATAACATGCCAATACATTTCACTTTACAACATTTGATATCTTTTAAATATAATCATAGAAAAATAGATGATGTCAATACAATGCCAATTTATCATACTAAGACTAATAATGTCTTCCGATAGGCTCACCAACACCAACTTGAAGTTGGCTTCGTTATCAGACCTGCAGCTAAACAAAATAGAATAAGAAGGCCCGAGCAAACTTAGTAAGTAGGCTAAATAGAAAACAATAGTAAAATATAACATGTTCTAAATCTCAATATATCCAATCATGAATTATTACATTATAATGTAATCCTGAGAATATATTCATTAGGCTTAAGTACTAATCATGTCAATGTACATTCTATACCATTCTATCATATTATATATCATGAACTGAGCACAGTATACCACATTTAGGTCACTTTGATACTTCATACCATAATAGTGCCATGCAGGCACTCCACAACATAACTATGACATTCAGGCACAATGTATATTATAACTATACCATACAAGCCTCAAACAATCTATGCATACCATTATAAAATATTTTCTATTTCATCCACATATATAGTTACAGAATATAGTAAACCACATGCGCTTGTGATATTCATAATCCCCAGCTATACCCATATCAGGGAATACTCACTATCCCTTTTATCCACACTTTCATTTACATTTATGTGACATAATAGCATCAAGTAACACAACATAGTGGGATATCTGCTATCCCTATTCATTTCAGCAATCAACAATCCATACATCATATATATACATCACAAAACAAATATTCATGGAATATCCAATATCCCCACCTATTCACACTATATACCAACAAATACATTCATTGGGATAATAACTATCCCCATACAACAATACAATTAACAAGAAAAAAGAGTCTACTTACCTTATTGAAGAACCACTTCTCGATTTCTCAAGTGTCATGCTTTAGCTTTCTATTCTACCACTTTACTCCCAAGCGGATCCTACACATATAGCATATAATACAATTGAAACTTTATACAATCAATAAGAATGTTAATTATCTTTCAAAAACTAGCCCAATGATCACATGGTACATGCTTTTATCTCCCTATTTAATCACATGTTTCACGAATGAAATGTTTCACACATATTCCCAAATATCTTATGTAGAATTCATTAACCTCTCTAAATATCATTTCATTGATCACTTCAAATCAAGTCAACATAACTTTCAAAGATTAACATAGATTATGCAAACATATCTTATTTTTGAGTGAAGTATTCGATCAAACATCTAAGGTGCATCACATAATTCATAACCTTTTAACAAGGTATTTTAAGGAAATTCCATTTCCAATCATATGTGATCATTATATAACATAATTAGCATGCAATTAACCTCAAAACAATCTAACTATGCCTTTTATTTAGTCAATTTACTGTTTAAACACTTTATACACAAAAGCCCTTTCAAATTTCTAAATAGGTCATTACCCAAATATGGGTTTCTCACTCTTAAATAAGTCTCAAAACATTATCATTACTAACTTAGGCCTTTAGCTTACTCAATTCACTACTTAGACATCCCATGCTGGAAATCATATTTTATTTTGATATTCACTCAAATCATTGCAACCAAGTTTCCTATACCCAAATCACTTCCAAAACTCCAAAATCAACCTAGTTTTCCCCATGATTATTACACCATAAGCTATGAGATTGGGGAAATTATTGTTCACAGATTAAGAAAAACCCTAGCAAACCATTTATTCTGATTTCTTATGCCCAAATAAGTTCCAAACCACCATAATTAACTCATTAATCATTTTCCCATCCAAATTAGGTATAAATCACAAAATTTCCAAAATTCTTCACTATTTTCGAAACTCTAATTGGCACAAATCATCAAATTGAATAGGGAAAAAGGGCTTACTATACCATTCACTTGTGATTTCCTCTCTAGCATAAGGATTCAATTCCCATCTTCAAAGATCTTACATGGGTTGCAATAGAATGAGATTTCCCTCTTCATCCACCACTCAAACAAGCTGAAAGTTGAGTTTTGGGAGCGTAAGTGATGGATTAAACACTTGAACTAGGACTTTGCCTAGTAAAATTAAGCAAAATGGGGCCTAAAGACATGGGGGTTTGGGTGTAGAGGAGAAAAAATAGAACATGTGAATGAACAGAATAGACTAGCCTGAAAACGTTGGTTTGCCAACTTATAACACCGACCGGCACCACAGCGCTCGATTTTCTGCACGTTGCCCCCCTTTGCCAATTTTTGCACTAGCGCAACGACACCAGATTTGGATGCTATGGCGCCAGATCCTCTACCCTATTTTCTCCCTTTTCATTTTATTTCTCCACTTTTTTTCATCCTTTTTCCTTATACTTTTTACCCATGCCATTTTCCACATAATTCTAACACTAACTACATTTTTATTCCATTCATATGCATCATTAAAATACACAAAAATTGCCCTCAAATAAATTTAGATTGTGTCCAATACATGGGATCTTAATCATTCTCATTATAGAACAACTTGCTTCAAAATTTTTAGCCATTCATTCGTATACATAATGGAGCAAATTTTCCTCATAATACTATTACATGCCTCATAACATCCCTTTGGTTACTATTAACCTCTCACATATATGTGTAACTTATACTTTTGAATCATGTCATGTCATAACAAATTTTATCCTCAATTCAATTCATCACTATGATAAAATAAATTTTAGCCTTGTTTAATTTTACCCCCATTTTTCAACACCCTAGGTGTTACACAAATTCACCTTCTTGAACATTTCATTAAAAATCCATCTTGAACCTTGCTCCTTCATTACTTAAACTCTTAAAATTCATTAATTCTTTCAGTCATATGTCAAAAAGTTATTTTTTCAAAGAGAGCTATGTATGAGGAAAAGGAAAAATGAAGTTGGATGATACCCCAACTCCTAGACCTAATCATCCTAAAACAAGGAGAAGAACTAGTAGGATCTTCATTCAAGAGCCCACAGATACACCATCTAGGCAGACTTTTCAACAAGATCCAATAGAGATTGAGGAAGAGGAGGTTCAGACTCAATAAATTGGAGTCCCAACTCAACAACCTAAAGATTCAGTTGTTACACCTCAACCATCCACTTCTCCCAAACCAAAACATGGGAAGAATATTCCAGCTAAGAAAAAAGGATCTCCATTACCCTATAATACCAAAGCAACTCCAAAATAAACCATCCTTGTACTCAGGAGATTCACTCCCAAAAATAGAGTTTCCACTCCACAGTAGAAGAAGAGTACCTCACTTCCTAAGAAACCTACTTCAATAGACCCAACCCTCAAAAATTTCAAATCTAAGAAGAGTAAGGTTGAGTTCTACTAGAAGTTTTCTTAAAAGAATAATATCAATTATAAATTCTTAGATCATGCATTCTTTGACAAGGATGGATTTCAATTTATAAGATGGTTGAGAAATTTTGGTATCTTTGAGTTTTTGGAAGAAAAACTTATGATATATGATGAACTAGTAAAGTTGTTTGACTTTTATCTTTGAGAGGAGGAAGGAGAAGATGGAGTGTATACTTTCACGACGTATTTCAGAGGTAAAGAGATAAAGCTTATAGCAAAAGAGTTTGCAAAAATTTTGAAACTTCCATATGTTTCAACAAAGAAAATTGTGAATGCTCTACCTTGCAAATCACATCTGGGCAATCATATTTTGGTGATTAATAATAAAAAAATGAAGAATAAATAAAAATATTCATTGGAAAAATTATAAAAGGAATTGAAAAAGGAATTATGTTTTATTAATCATCAAAAAGAGAGAGATTGTAGATGGATTGCCTTGAAAATTCAATGTGATCAATCATATTTTGATGATTAACAAATACATAAGGAAATTTATATGTAAAATGTCAATGCTCACAAAGTGGTAAAGTACAAAAAAATTCAAGTGCAGGACCACAGCCGAAATCATAGCTTCCTGAGTGA
Organism: Pouteria campechiana; assembly: GCA_036873735.1. NCBI lineage: Eukaryota > Viridiplantae > Streptophyta > Magnoliopsida > Ericales > Sapotaceae > Pouteria > Pouteria campechiana. The sequence goes on from JAYJMB010050805.1 coordinate 23,658, forward strand.
ATTGCCTACCCTGCAGCCACATCGTAACCACCCACCAAAACCACTTAGGGTGCTTTAGGAAGAAGTGGTCCCTGGACATCCATAGTCAATACTAAAGCTGCCAGTGGATAATACTTGTTACTGTAGTCACAATCCAGAGGCACTGCATAATATTGCCTACCACAACAAAAGGAGAATTGCCTGACAAATTCAATGTGCCTTCCATATTGCTTGGGCCACAACCGATTGGATTAGGCACCTACCATATTGCCTATGAGTGGCCAAGGACATATGTTCAAGAGTTTTGCCATGGTTCTGACCGTAGTTGGTTCACCATACCACCAACCATATCACTTGGGGCCCTAACGAATACCATATCCATCTATAATACCACTTGCTAACTCTAACAATCATAAAGTCAAACATTGCAAAGCCACAAATTACTACCCATTCATCTCCAATAGTTAATTTTTTGAAGATCTATTTAAGGAGAGATGTTAGGACATTTCAAGGGTTGAAAAGGTGGTTGATTGAGCTTTAATCATCATGAAATCTTTGCAACACTAAGGCCAAGTACTTAACCTTGTTCATATTCATTCAAGAGCTTTAACCTTACACATAAGGCCTTTCTTCTACAACATAAAGGGAAGATCCTCTGCATGAAAGAGTGTTACATAAGTATTTTAAAGAGTTTCCCTACGCTTATATTGAAACACTAGTAAAAGTGTAATTTTCTCTTTATCCCTTATTTATTTATTCCTTGAGTTTGTTTTAGAGACAAATCTCAAGAGGAACAATTTGATTATTTGATTGGGTCTCACAATCACTTTGTTGGGAGTTGTATTTATGCCCCCTAGAGTTAGAATTTAGATGAGTGCAAGATGCACTACAATTTATATCCCCTTGAGCTAGAATAAAGAAGAGCAACTTGATTATTATAGTTTGTATCATAATCAATTGCTAAATTATCTATGCCCCCTTAGACCTGGAATCTAGAAGAGTGTGGGTGCGCTAATTTGTATTCCATTACAGTGAGATAATGGAACCTAAGACACAAGGAGTCCATCATTGGAAGAGTGGAGTAGGGAGGTTGTCCCCAACCACTATACATTGTGTCTCTTGTTCATGATATATTTAATTGCTTGCATTTTACTTTACACTATTTATTCATAGCAAATCATAAGAGAAGCACACGAAAAAGAGGAAATTTAAATCAATAGGGGTAAAGCAAGAAAAATTTATAAACCCAATTCACCCCTTCCCTCTTGGGTTATGCCTTGCCATAGGGACCAACGAAAACATATGATCATTCAAAAGTGGTTGAATGTATTATAGGGTAAGAGTCATTATCTACAAACAAGGGAGGATTCATAAATAAAGAATTCTCATCTGTAGAATTCAAATTGGTTCATCATATAGTGACATAATGTCTATTTCCAAGGGATGGAGGGCACAAAGCTAAAAGGATAGAGAAAATGGGCATTTGCCATATGCTATGTATCTTACTAGGTTCTTTCAACATTTTGAAATTGATCTCATTGATGATGTACCTACATCCCCATTAAACTATAATGAGATCAATATTGGCACATTGAGAAGAATGAGATGCATCAAATATGATGATAATATGTGAAGATTTATCTTTGAAATACTTGGAGAGAATGAGGAAGAACCTCAGATTGGAGAAGGTGAAGCTCAAGAGGAAGTTCAGGAGGAAGAAGTTGAAGGAGATAGTGAAGAAGAAGAAGAAGAGTCCTTTGATGATGTTCTAGGAGAGGAATAGGATCTAGAAGAAGATGAGCGATCTCATTAAAAGAATGAGAAGGATCCTCATAAGAGTTAGGATCCCTACTCCTGCTACCACCATTCTTCTAGCATATTGATATTTAAAATTTTCTTATGCATATTATACTCTTATTTTCATTTTGCATTTGTGTGAAACAGTTGGTCTTTCTCTCTTTGCTTCTGACAAAAAGGGGGAGATAAAAACTAGTTATTGAGGAGAAAGCACTTTGACAGGGGGGATATGTCATTTGAAGTTAATTCATTTTTTATTTTTTCATCATCAAAAGGGGAGAGAATTACTTAACTACTATTTCTTGTTTTGACTATAAATAACCTTGGATGAGTTGGTATATTTGGTGTGTGAATAAAAATGATATCATAGTTGTTGGATTTGATGTAAATGTTTCAATCCATTTCAAAGGTTGATAAGTTTTTTATTGCAGGTGACAGGTTGAAGGAGAAAATGTTAATTAAATTCCAAAATGAAAATTTAAATTTTCATCGATTGGTTTATTTGTTTGTGTGATGAATGATGATTAAATGCAGTGGGTGGTCCAATGAATCGTTTGTTTTGAAGAATTGATGTAAACAGGTGGAAGGATGGAATGTTCAAAAGAGATATTTTTTAGGCTAGGGTAAAACATTGATGGATTAGGGAATCCATTAACGTTTTCTATGAACTAGGTTTTCAAACCTCGACGGATTGTCAATCAGGGACAAATCCAACAAAGTTAAACCTCAATGGACATGATTCCAGTGATGTTTGAATTTCGATTACTTACTAGTCTGAGACTAATCTTATGAAATTAAACCACAAAGAATTTTCTTATAAAGGAAAAATGTTGTTAACGATTTTCATCCATTACTGATAGTTATGCAGATCCACTTTTTGCATTTTTTTGATCTATTCATTAATCACTTGAGAGAGTTTCTCCCAGTAGTTTTCAGGCTATTTAATGAGAGATTAGTTGAAGAAAATATGTAAGATAGATCTTTATGAGTGAACAAGTCATAATTAAGAGACTTAGATCTGTAGCAAATTAGATTATTGCTAAATGTTGTTTTACAAATGATTGTGATTAAAGTGAAAGCTATGAAGTTTGTTGAAGTTCATAAGTTACCTAGGTATCAAATTGGTTGTAACCTATGATTTATTATTTCCTTTTTTGTATTCTTTGTACCTTAGTTTGGGATGTAAACCAATAGATAGTTTGAATCATTATAGGATATGTAAGTGATTTAATTATACAACCAACTAAAGTTGTAAGTCCAAAGAATAAATAATTTATACCACTTGTAACTTTATGATTCAATTGACTAGTGGAACCCAAGTCTAAGAATTTGACTTAGAGAGTTGAGTAGATAGGGATTGTAGAACCAATATAATTTCTATGTTCTTGATTTTATTTCAGTGATTGATATTATGGTGTATTTGACATACTTCCGTCAACTCTGTTTGCTTAAGCCATAGTACAGGACCAACATGTGGCATGCATTAAACCAAGGAAATGGCATTCCCAACCTCTCAGCTATAATTGTTCATTAAAAATGGAATTTTAATTTTTCCATTCATCTAGTGTGAACTATTTAGAGTCCCATTGTGTAAGGCCCTGAAAATTTCAGGTATGTAAATTTCAACTATTGTAAATTTTTGTCAGTTTGGCATGAAGTATATTAGAGTGTAATTAAATTTTTAAGAAATTTATCATGGAAAATTTATGAAATTAAGTTGATTATTAATATAAACAAGTGAATGAGGTGGGTAATGCATCAAAGTGTGTTAAATAAGTGATTTAATTGAAAAGGAAAATGGATTTAAATTAGTGGAATGCCGAAGGTGTAAATATGCAAAAATATTAAATTTTGTTATGAAAAATTTATAAAAATGGATGAAATACCCATACTACTGTGAGTATGATGAGGACACATTAATCAAGTGAAGAAAAATTAAAAATTGTATGTGGAAAGTTAAAAAACTGAGTTGCCAATAATTTCTAAAAATTTTTAATTTAATCAAATTTAATTAAAAAATAAATGAAGAGAGTTTATGGAAATAATATATTTAATAGATGAGAAATTAATATGAACATACAATTTATGAAATGGGTAGCCTACTCATTTTAAAAATATGTATTAATGCAAGTTTGAAAAGTTAAGGATAGTGCATATGCAAGGTTATACATATGTTATAGACTACTATACATTTTAGCTTATAAATAAGCAATGCAACACATCATCTCCCATCTCCTTCTTATGTAAGCCTTTTGCCCATACCACCTGTTCATGAAAACTCGCTCCTCTCTCTCCCAAATACTATGTTTTGGTGTGTTTTGATCAATAGAAGTGGAAGTAACCTTTAATTGATGGGAAGGACAACTAATAGCATCCATTTTCCTCTTGGATTAAGTAGTGGTAGCTGCTGATGGTTCAAATTATAATACCTCACCAGTGCACGAGTTTATAGTAGTACAGTGTGCATCAGTAAGGTTGATCCTACAGAGAATGGAAAACTGATTTAATTAAATTAAGTTATGACCTAAAACTAACTTTGAAAAGATGGATTGTCGGTTTAAACTAATAAGAATAATAAACTAAAAAGATAATAAAAAATCTAGGGCTATAGAATAATATATGATAGATTGCAAGTGGCAAAGGTCTAGGGTTCAGATTTCACCACTTAATGACTCCCTTTGCTATTTGGATATTGGATTCAATGCTTGCTTGGGTTCGTTCTTTCTATGATATGATTATTACCATTTGGTGTGCGGGTTTAAATTATGCACTTTCACTTGTTCCAATTATCTATGGTGTGTAGCATAATTGAGGTAAAAACCCATTACAATCAAGAAATATGAACCAAGTAGAATGGCTGTGCATTAGTTGTGTGCCTTAACCTTCTACTTTTCTCATTCAAGGAAGCTCATGGTTATGCGTTAAGTGTGTGCCTTAACTATGCATAGACAATCAATAAAATTTATGAAACTGGTGACCAAGCAATCACACAAATCAAAAGATTGGAATAAAACCCATGAACAAAAACATAGACTTGAATTAACTGATTACTTGAATTAACTAATCAATAATCCAAATAACAAAGTTCATCAAAAAGGGCTACATCTTCACCCTGGAAAAAAAGAATTAGTTCATGAAGAAAATAAAAGATACTCCCTTCATGAAGAACATCATACTGCAAATAGCCATCTTGAATTGCCTTTGCTCTCTTGAATCTCCTTCTTTGTTCCCCAAAATCTCCTCTGAGTAGCCTCCAAGAAAAACCCTAGACTCCTTTGAATAGCTCTCCAAAAGAATCCCCTCCAAATAGCACAAAAACTTCTCAAAAAATACTTAAAATAGGAAATTTGTATAACTAAAACATAATTCAAAAGATTTTGGATGTAATTCGGCATCATTGGCACCAATTGGGAACCGCTTGCTGGACAAGTGGGGCAAGTTGAGTGAATATGGGCTCCGACAACTCCAATTTGCAATCTATCAAGAGACACTTTGATTGTTTTGACCATAACTTCCTCATATGAACTAGGAATTGCATGATTCTAGTCAGATAACTTTAATATCTATAACTATCATGTTGATCTCCAAATTAGATTATTCTTAATTTGTTGGAAATCTAACTTTAGGGGCTTTAGCTTTTATATTTACCACTTGTGGTACTACTGCACATTCAACTTCTTTTTGAATTGATGTGTTACCTAAAAGACCAAATAACTATATTAAGGATAATATTTCATCAAATATAGTTATGAACCACTAAAATAATGTCAAATAAAGTTATATAGCATGTAAAT
>JAYJMB010050816.1:0-29226 GCA_036873735.1 Pouteria campechiana
CAAAAGAACTTTAATGAACCAAGTAGAATAGTTTAGCATATGGCATCTACCTTAACCATCTACTCATTCATTCAAAACAGCATAGTATATGGTTTAGCATATAGCGTCTACCTTAACCATGTACTTAAAGATAATCAAGCTAACATAATTGGTGATTAGACAATTAAATAAATTAGATGACTACATTATACACAATTAATGAAACAAGATAATATTAAATTAGTAAAGTAACAATCTCTATTAACAATGAATATCAAGGAGGGCTACATCGTTGCCCGAGAAAAAGGAAGTTATTTCATCCTAAAGACAGAAAGAAAGTTCTCTGAAAAAGGCATGATTGTAAAACTTGAACTCTGTCTCTCCCTCCTCTGAAAGTCTCTGCTCGATTCTCTTAAATAACCCAAACAACAGGGTTTTATTAGAACTCCTCCATGAATTGCAATTTCTTTATGCACAACAATCTCTTCTAAAAATAACTCTATATTTGCTTCCCAAAAAGTTTTTTTCCATGCATAAGAAACATTTAGCAATAAATAGAATTATTGTGCAACTTTTTTCCAAAGATACCTTCTGCATATTACAACAGTTTATGCATTCACTACTTCTAAAAATTCAGCAACATATGCTAAGCACTTTACTTCAAAAGATTACTGAGATAATTTGTTATATAACTCAGACAAATTTAGGCATTAAAATATGATATATTATGAGCTCATCAAGTACTCCCAAACTTAGCTTTTGATCATCCTCGAGCAAAATAAAACCAAACTAATGAAATAGTCAGGATAGTCTCTCTTAATCAATCAAAAGCATGCTAGACAAATTGCACATATACACATGACTTAAAAATCATTCAAGACACTTGCCATGTAATTTCATGAAACTTATGCTTCATCAATCCCTTTATGAAGTGGGTGTGTGTGTGTGTGCGCGCGCTTTGGCAATCTCATATTCTATGTAAGCCTTTTAATCAATAGTATGTTATTTAGTAATTCTAATGATTTCCATAAAATATTCCATAAGCTTGCTTTTCATAATCCCTCTCCACTAATATAGACAAGTCTATTCACTTGGATCAATAGGTCTTTGTTAAGCTTGTAATGGGGCCTTGGATTTGGCTAACAAAGAAAAGGAATAATGATTTACAAAGTAAGAGATCATAAATAATTTGCACATGATTATTCACTCTCTTGACCTATTATTCAGGATTCTTACTATTTTTATGGGTTATATTACTACCACACCCCCAAACTTTATTTCTTTTGAGTTCTTTGGGATGTGATGCCCCCAATTGCAAGTTGAATCTTTTATGATTCTTTTCTTTTTGTCCCTTTTTTTCTTTGACATTCTTCTTTTCAATTCCCCCAAACTTAATTTCTTTTGCTTCTCTCATACCTCTCTAACAACTATATGCATAGAATATATCTCTTATAGGTCAAGCATAGTTTTTCTAGCTAAATAGTTTAAGGATGATGGGGCTAAAGAAGGGAAACAAATGGTAGTATTTCACATGCTTTGCATATGTCATTATTTCAGTAAGGCTCAATGGGGTCACTAGTGATATAATATACTAGGTCAACTTGAAAGGCTCAAACTCATAAAAAATGCCTAAATCATTTCCACATAAACATGTTATCTAGGATTTCACCTCGAGGGATAATCAAACATGTTCTAGCCTGCACATGGCAACCAAAATATGTCACCAAATTCACAAAATCATCAACTAATCAACATCTACTTCACCTGATCATAACATAATGTGCTAAAAAATCATCCTTCATGAAAAAGAAAGATTTATCACAAGAATCATTAAATCACAATGTAGCATCCATTCTTCCTTCTAAATCATGTGTAATGACAATCACAAACTAAGCCTATTGATCATTTATGAGATCCTACATTGCCCGGGTGAGAGGGGACGTCCTAGCTTACATGGGGGCTTCTGGTAATTGGTCGAGGCACCTTTTGTAGGATAAAACTGTGTGGCTCGATAGGGAGGTTCCTTGTAAGGATCCCTTAGGGGCCAAAGCAGATAATGCCTCGACTAGAACCCAAGTTGTAATAGTTGGTATCAGAGCTGACCCTTAACAGTCTTCGGGGGTGTGTGTCATGAGGACATGGTAGCCTTGAGGAGGGGTGGATCCCACATTGCCCAGGTGAGAAGGGAAGTCTTAGCTTATATGTGGGGGCTCATGGTAATCAGTTGAGGTGCCTTTTATAGGATAAAATTTTGTAGCTCGATGGGGAGGTTCCTTGTAAGGATGCCCTAGGACCCAAAGCGAACAATACCTCAACTAGAGCCTAGGTTATTACACCACTAAGAGAGAATCCCATTCAATTTGAATGTTTAATTGCCTCATCACTCATGGATTTTCTTATCTAAGTCAGAAAAAGTTAAAGTTCACAATTAGAAAATATACCTAAATTTCAAAACATTTTACCAACCCCTCCCCCAAAAAAGAACTGAATGCAATTCTAGAACATCTATTCTTTGATTTACTTCTGATATTTTCCTCAGAACTTCTAAAATCATTAACATAAAAGTTCTGTTGAGCTTTTGGTCCATGCAGAAGCACTGCAAAAGTCTATCTTGTCAACAAAGGTAACACAAAATCACTGTCATGCTACACAGAATCACTCTAGAAGACACTTTGACTACACAGAACTTCTGGAGTCATTAACATAGAGGTTCTTTTGAACTTCTATTCAGCACAGAAGTAATGTAAAAGCATAGTGCAAAAACACAAATATGCTAAGAACCAAACCAAAAGCATTTTAGAACTTCTTCAGAATCAAAAGTTTGAAAAAAAAAATTTTGCTCCAAAATTGGATGTCAAATTGAGAAATATACCATCAAACTTAAACTAAACATTGTCCTCAATGTAAAATAATGACAAAAGTTTAAGTTCAAGGATTTCCCTAAATGAAGTGCATTCTTATCCTCTTTTAATTTGGCCCTTAGCAAATTTCTGATAGTTTGTCACTTGAAGCATCATCTGCAGTCCTCTAAAACTTCTATGCCTAATCAGAATTCTTCTTTCTACAACACAATGAACACTAAAAATTAAAAAAGTTCTAAAAAAATAAATAAATAAAGAACTAACTAAATGCTAAAAAAACAAAAAAAGTTCAGAAGCTTGGGTTGCCTCCTAAGAAGCATTTTATTTAACGTTTGTGCAAGACGAATTCCTCCTTCATAGATTCTTGAATCCAACAATTTTATTTAAGTACATTGGCAAGTCATCCTTCACATATCTCTTTACCCTATGACCATTGACTTCGAATGTGTTCCCAGTCTTCAGGTTTTTTAACTCCATAACTCCATATGAGAACACTTGTGTCGCCAAGAATGGTCCAACCCACCTAGACTACAATTTTCCTTTTCTCTGGCACCTATCACATGTTGCACAATAGGCATGAGCATCCTTGAAAATAGTTGGCTAGTAAAAACCAGATTGGAAAACTTTGAGAGCAGTCTTCTTCCCTTAAAAATGCTCTCCACAGCTGAATGTGTGATAATGTTTCAAAATGCATTGTTGTTCATCCTCAGATACAGCATCTAATGATCTGATCTGGACACATTTTAAACAGAACTGGATCATCCCAAAAGTAGTGTTTTGCTACAAACAGCAACTTTCTCCTTTCCTACAAATTTAGCATAGGATTAAAAACTCTCTTAACCAAATAATTAACAATATCAGCATACCAAGGTTCACTTCCTTTTACAAAAAATAATTACTCATCAGGAAAAATCTCATTAATGGGAATGCTCACTTTATCTTTGTTTTGCTCAAAATCAGTCCCTTCCACTAACCTGGACAAATGATCGGCTACAACATTTTAGCTAGCTTTTTTATCCTTGATTGTTGGGTCAAATTCTTATAATAAGAATATCCACCTAATCAATCTAGGTTTGGCATCTTAATCAGCAAATATTTTAATGCAGCATGATCAGAATAGACAATTACCTTTGAACTAATCAGATATGAAAGGAACTTTTTCAATGCAAACATAATTGCAAGCAATTCTTTTTCAGTAGTAGAATAATTTAATTGTGCTTCATTCAAATTTTTACTTGCATAATGAATCACATGAGGCAATTTATCCATTTTTTATCCTAAGACAACTCCAATAGCAAAGTCAGATGCATCACACATAAGTTCAAAAGGAATGGACCAATCAAGAACTGCTAAATTTGGAGTAGAAGTTAGTTTTTCTTTCAAGGTATTGAAAGCAATAAGGCACTCATCATCAAAATAGAAAGTTGCATCTTTAGCTAGCAAGTTACAAAGTAGTTTAGAAATTTTTGAAAAGTCTTTTATGAACCTTCTATAAAAACTTGCATGACCTAGAAAACTCCTTACTCCCTTGACTGAAGTAGGAGAGGGCAACTTAGCAATCACATCAATCTTTGCCTTGTCAACTTCAATGCCTCTACTTGGCATAATATGTCCCAACACAATTCCCCGCTTAACTAAAAAATGGCACTTCTCCCAGCTTAGTGCCAGATTCATTTTAACACACCATTTTAGCATCATTGTCAAGTTATTAAGGCAATCATCAAATGAATAACCAAATATAGAAAAATCATCCATGAAAACCTCTATGAACCTTTCAATCATATCAGAAAAAATAGATAGCATACACCTCTGAAAGGTTGCAGGAGCATTGCACAACGCAAAAGGCATTCTTCTATAAGTAAAAGTTCCAAATGGGTAGGTAAAAGTTATCTTTTCCTAGTCTTCTGAAGCAATGGGGACCTGATTGTAACCTAAAAAACCATCTAGAAAATAGTAGTAGGCATGATCTACCAATCGTTCAAGCATTTGATCAATGAAAGGGAGAGAAAAATTGATCCTTTCTTGTGGCTGCATTGAGTTTTTTATAATCTATGCACATTCATCATCCTGTAATCATTCTTACTGGCACCAACTCATTATTATCATTCTTAAAACAGAAATTCCAGATTTCTTTGGTACCACATGAATTGGACTTACCCATTTGCTGTTAGAAATTGGGTAGATAATACCTGCATCCAAGAGCTTAATTACTTCAGCTCTAACAGCTTCTTGTATGTGTAGGTTAAGTCTCCTTTGAGGATCCCTAAAAGGCTTTGCATTATCTTCCAACAAAATTTTGTTCATGCACACAGTGGGGCTAATTCCCTTGATGTCAACTAATGTCCATCCTATAGCTTCCTTGTGCTCTCTCAAGACATTCAACAACTTATTCTCTTTTTCAATAGTTAAGTCAATAGTAATAATAACTGGAAGAGTTTCATTAGAACCAAGAAATACATATTTTAAGTTAGGTGGTAATTGCTTCAGTTCTAGTTTTGGTGGTGTGATAATTGATGGTGCCAAATTAGAATTCAACTATGTCAATACCTCCTTGGTGACTTCATCTTCCTTGACTTCCTTTGCACTATCCAAACCTTCTTTCAACTCTTTAATTTCTTCATCTTCCATAATGACTTCTTTAGTTGTAAGCACCAGTGCCAATTTGTCTTTTGTTTCCTGCTGCACAAAAGTTGATGATACAAGTAAGTCCAAATCATCTATTTGAAAACAACTACTAGGACTTGTAGGATCTGAAGGGAATGAAAGAGAATTGTAAACAGAAAATTCCATAGTTTCATCCAAAACAATCATCTTCAGCTTCCCATTCTGCAAATCAATGATTGTCCTAGTTGTTGCCATGAATGAGCGCCCCAAAAGAATGGGCACCTCTCTCTCTCTCTGGCGTCGCTTACCTCTCTATGTCAAGCACAATAAAATCTGTAGAAATAATAAGTTTCTCTATTTGCACTAATATATCTTCTATAATGCGTCTAGGGTATTTAATTGATCTATCTACAAGCTCTAGAGACATTATAGTTGGCTTCAAATCTCCTAAACCAAGTTGTAAGTAAACAGAATAAGGCATCAAATTTATTCTTGCTCTAAAGTCTAACATAGCCTTTACTTTATTTGTTCCTCCAACAGTAATTGTGATATTAAAACTACCTGGTTCCTTTAAGAGAAAGATTTGTTTGTAGAACTGCACTTGCAACTTCAGAAGCTACTACCTTTTCATGAGGCTCATACTTATGCCTCCTTGAGGTTATTTTCCTCAAAAACTTAGCATAAGCAGGCATGTTCTTAATCATATCAAGCAAAGGTAAGTTAACATTAACTTTGGAGAGGATGTCGTAAATATCAAAAAATGATTTGTCTAATTTGCTCTACCTCAATCTTCCTGGAAAAGGTACTGGTGGATCATAAGGTGGTGGTGATTTTTAGTTAACTAGAGGGTCAGCTATTGCAAACACAACCTTCCTTGAGGTTACCTCCTTTGCTTCTTTTCCTTCCTGCTATTTTTTCCTTCAAAAGCATTAGATTCATTAGTTTCTTAACCAACATTGTTGTTAATTACCTTTTCACTTTTCAATGTTATCACTGCTTTGCTTGCTCTGGCTGACTTGGCAACTTTCCCGGTGTGTGACTTTGCACAGCTTCTGTAATCTACCCCAATTATGTTTCTATCTTCTTTATTGATGCCTCCACATTCTGAAATCTTGATTCATTATTTTGGAACTGAGTCTGAGTTACTTGAATGAAACTCTGCATATTTTCCTCAAGAGTAGGCTTTTTGGGTTGAAAAGAAGTTCCAACTTGATTCTGATTCTGATTATTGTTCCATGAAAATTTTGGATGACTTCTCCAACCAGGATTGTAAGTATTGGAATAAGAATCATTACGTGGTCACTAGTTGCAGAAGGTCATTGCATTCGCTTGTTCAGATCCTCCTACAAAGGTTTCATTTGAAGGAAAAACATTGGGTGAGTGCCCTGAATTACCACAAATTGAACATACCTCACCATGGGAGGGTTGTTTGAAGTTCCCTATCATAGAACACATGGTCTTCATCTGTTTGGTAAGCTCCGATACCTCTGGAGTCTTCTCTCCCATTGCTCCACCTACAGCATTATCAAACATGGCTTAGCATGGTTGTGTCAATCTATCATAGAAAAATTGATTAAGTAATTCAAGAGGATATCTATGGTGAGGGCATTGAATCAGTAGTGCCTTAAATCTTTCTCATGCTTCATGGAATGCTTCCCCATCCATTTGAGAAAAAGTGGCAATCTTACTTCTCAATTTTGCAGTTTTAGAATGGGAATAAAATTTACTAATGAACTTGTTATAAATTGCATCCCATGTAGTAAATGATCTAGGAGCCAATGTCATGAACTAGGTTTTTATTGCATCCTTCAAGGTGTAAGGAAAACATCTCATGCGCAACTAATCCTCAGTTAAACCTTGCAATGGAAAAGTTTGAATAGTTGCATAAAAATCATGCACGAATGTTAAGGAATCCTCTACAGCTACACTATGAAAAGAAGGAAGCATGTTAAAGTGTATATGTTTCAACTCGTAGTTACTAGCAATATCATTCAAAGCAATGCATGAAGGAAAGATTCCTATTGTTGGGCATGCAAACTCTTTCTTAAGCAATTGGGCTTCTTGGGCCACTTGGTTTTGCATGTTGTCTGCCATCCGAATGCCTTCTTCACGTATGCTATCTATCTGTATTTCCACTTTATCAATGTTATCATTCAAGGGCAATAGAACTAGATTCAGTGATTGCCTTCCTTACATTCACAATTCTGCAAAAGAATGAAAGAAAGAATTAAAAAACCTAAATAAAATAGAATACAACAACTAAAAAAATTGTAACTAATTTAATCAAACCAATTTGAACTAGTTCCCCAGCAATAGCGCCAAAAACTTAATGGTCAAATTATAGTTCCTCGCAAGTGCACAAGTGTATAGCAATACAGTGTGCTTAGCAAGGGTCGATCCCACAGAGAACTATCAAACCGATTCAATCATGTCTAGTTACTAAAACTAAGTTGTCCTAGATCAAGAAGGTCAATTAAAGGCTAAGTAAATAGAAGTGTAATGAAAAATAATAACAAACAATGGCAATAAGTAATGTAAAAGAGAATTTAGGTTTTAAGAGTCTGGGTATCTGATTTCACCGCTCAATGAGATGTTGGTATCAATTTAGCATCTTGGGTTCGTTCTATCCATTGTATGATTATTACCATTAGGAGGCCAGGTTTAAATCAAGTATATTCTCCCATTCTAATTACCTATTGTATGTAGTGTAATTAATATTGAAAACTTATGAAGATTTGAAGAACTTTAATGAACCAAGCAAAACAATTTACAATATGGTGTCTACCTTAACCATCAACTCATTCATTCAAAAGAACACAATACATGGTTTAGCATATGGCGTCTACACTAACCATGTACTCAAAGATAATCAAGCTAACTCACATAATTGGCGATCAAATAATTAAATAAATCAAATGACTATATTATACATAATGAATGAAACAAGATGATATTAAATTAGTAAACCAACAATCTCTGTTAACAATGAATATCAAGGAGGGTTACATCGTTGCCCCAGAAAAGGAAGTTAGTTAATCCTAAAGATAAAAAGAAAGCTCTCTGAAAAAGGAATGATTGTAGAACTTGAACTTTGTCTCTTCCTCCTCTGAAAGTCTCTCCTCGATTCTCTTAAATAACCCAAACAGTAGGGTTTTAATAAAACTCCAAGAATTATAATTTCTTTATGCACAAGAATCCTCTTCTAAAAATAACTCTGTATTTGCTTCCCAAAAAGTTTGCTTCCATGGGTAAGAAAAGTTCAGTAATAGATAGAATTATTGTGCAACTTGTCTCCAAAGATACCTTCTACATGTTGCAACAGTTTACGTATTCACTGCTTCAAAAAATTTAGCAACATATGCGAAGTACTTTGCTTCAAAAGATAACTCAGATAATTACAAATGTTGATCATTATGTGGACAGCAACATTACATTCAGCATCTCAGAATTCTTAATGGCCAAAATCGCACTTCTTAGAAGTTCTATTATTCAAAATTTCATTGCTCAGAAGAATATTTTACTTGCATAGAACTTTTGTCATACTTCTGACCCAATACAGAAATTCTATTGCTTTGAAATTTCCCTACTCAGAACTTCTGCATTCATCACTTAGAACTTCTGAGAGATGGATCTTGGGGCTTCTGTCGCACTGCATAACTTCTGTTGATCTTGTAGTGAAAACTTCCATCCACTGCAAAGCTTCTGCCATATTTTTGAGCCAATATAGAAGTTCTATCTTTACTTGTTCAGAGTTTCTAGCAGAGTGACAGAACTTCTATGGATTAAGCATTGAACTTCTAACACACTTCTATCTTTTACATTTTTAACTTCAGAAGTTCTTCAGAATTTTTGATAATTTAGAGCAGTTTTAGTATTTTACTCATAACATTTTTGTCTGAACTCTAAATTTGTAATTCCTTTCCCATTGGCTAGATAACTTCAAGGGCTAAAACTTCTATCTTGATCACTTGAGCTGAATCTATCTTTATCTATACTCAAAATAGCCTCAAGTAACATCCGATTTCATTATATCACATGCCATAACTTTTGATTTGGCTACCGCGGCACTCAATTTTTCTGACTGCCCAAGTCCATTTCAGAACTTTTGAGCAACTTCTAAAGTTCATTTCAGAACTTTTGAGCTACTTTTAAAGTTCACATCAGAACTTCTGACCTTATTATATTTTTATTTTTGCTTTTGAATCTTCATTTTTCAGCTACTTGTTCATTATTCAAACTCCATTGTTTTGCCCTTTTCTCCACCTTGATGTCTTTCATATTTCTTTTCATTTCTTACACTTAATTATCTTTAATTGGACATAGTAAATCATCATAAAATTTACTTCAATTAATAACCAAATTAAGTACAGATTTATGGAATGCGTGTACAAATCACTAAATTTACATCAAAAAAGGATCAAAACATATGCAAATTTAGGCATTAAAACATGATATATTATGAGATCATCACTCACCTCCTCTACTATGTTGATGAGTGCCATGGAGAAAATCCAAACCTTGAAAAATTCATCAAAATTTTTAAAACGCACTTTCTCCGGAATTGAAGAAGAATTGGTTTCAAATTTCAATAGTACAGGGCACTAGGGTCCCCTAGCAAGATATGTTCCTATTGTACTTCCTTTCCAAAAGAAAAGAAGGAATCAGGAAGTCTCTTATCAACTGGGATCAGCATTTTGGTGAGAACATGACCAATTATGTTCACAAATAGAGGGATCTGCTTGGAGCAACCCACAATCGTTTGATCGCTCAAAGGTAAAAGAAATCCATCTTTGCTTGGCAAAAAGGGCCTATTTTCACCATCGAATGTCATCTAACTTCATAGAAGCCTTCGATCAAGCTAAAAAGAAGAAGATAAGGGCGATGGATGACCCTTCAAAGGAATAAGTGTTCATAGAATCACATATTGCAAGGGTCCTTGAATACTTACACTACATGAAAGCCCCTATTTTAATGAAAGTTCCAGAGATTAAGCAAGTCTGTTACTTAGGATGGCCCATGATGAAGTTATTTAAAGAAGGCTATAAGGCTGTAGTTAGACACTTGTTTCAGTATCAAGCCTTAGTGCGAATGATGTCCCAAAATGAGGCATATGCGATTAGGAGCTTCCCATTTTCACTGGCTAGTAATAGTCATGTAATAAAATGGATCACAACATTGCCAGCCAAATCATTTAGATCTTGAGAGTGTTGACTGAAGCGTTTATACACAAATTTCATGATTACACCTCTCAGTTCTTTAAGGCACAAGTGTGAGGAATTCATCCTTTTTTAGGGGAACATCTTTATGATTTCACCTTGATATGATGCAATGTTCACCTTTATTACCCCGTGTTACGAGAAGAAAGACTCATAATATGGGAATGCATTATTATATTGGGGAAGGCTTTTCACTTGCCCAAAGAGGTACCTACTTCATTTCTTAGACTACTTAAGTTGTTACTCCAAGAGCGATCAGAACCTATGGAGGTATTTTGCAACATGACCAATACCATGCTGAATGAAAAGAATGCTCCACAAGAAGATCTAAATCACCTGAAGCAATGGCCGTATTGCAATCTGGGAAGAATACAACTCAGGACAAAGAAAAGATGCCAATGTAAGAAGAGCTAGTGCCTGGAGTTCTTTATCCCCCTATTGAAGAAAGGAAAGCTCCAAAACTCACAAATAAACCAGAGTATGATGTCGTCGCTCACTTGCATAGAATTCTGACAACACTGAGCATATACAATGCATTTCAGCTCTCTAAGGAGTCTCGACAAGTGCTCATTAATGCACTGGTAAATGAGTCTATTAAGGACCTGTACCTGGCAAAGGTCACTAATACAATCGAATGCAACTAGACCATCACATTCACAGATGATGACTTATTGCTAGGAAGTACAAAGCATAATCATCCATTATTTGTAAGTGGCAATTTAGCAGGAGAAAGGATTAACCCCATTATGCTGGATCCAGGATTTGTGGTGAATATTCTTTCACTCAAAGTGCTGAAGCCTACTGGGATGTGCCCATCCATTCTCAAAAGTAGCACTTTGGTTTCGAAGGCTTCAACTAAGAAAGCTAGAGGACTATGGGAACTATCACCTTGAGTATTGATATTCAAAAATTTCTTGCAAAAGTCAATTGTCATGTCATTAATGCGCCAATGTCCTACAGTCTTTGCTTGGAAGGCCATGGTTGCACCGATACCAAGTTGTGGCATCCATGGCACACCAATGCTTTAAGTTCTATCAAGACGGCATAATGAGATGCATATCGACTGATGTATGGCCATTCATAATTTCAGAGACATTCTTCTCAAAAGCCCAATATTATGACCTAGCACCAAATGAATCAGAGCAGCCAAAAGAATTGGCCAAGCCAACTGTGGAAAGAAGGCAACAACTATTTATCGCCAAAAGATAAGGATCCACATCACAAAGGTCATCATCACTCGCTATACCTCCATAGGCGGTCCTGTTCTTAGTGGTTCCACCAACAATGTCTTCACGCTTTGAAATTGCGACAAGCATCTCACAAGAAGAAACTCATGAAAGAGCTGAGAGTGCTCCAAGTAGACGATGATGATAAAGATAGGTCACTAGTTTAGCATCCATAGCCATTGCAGCACCTGGTCACCCCTGCTCTAGCACCAGCTCTGCCAATTCAAAATATGTCCAACTGGAGGCCAGTTGCAAGTTCCTCAACTCCATAATCTTTTGCCTTCCAAGCTGGGATGTCGAGACCAAGACCACTTGGAAGAGGACATGGGAGAGGATCGGTCAGACCATCAATAGGTAGGAGGCAAGCCATAGCCCCACTAGTTGGACTTTATGAGAATCAAGTTGTGAACTCTTTACGAGCTTATATGCTGCCACAACCGGCACTAGTCAAGAACACCCGGTTCCAAATCAATACTCCGGGCTCAAAGAGAACAATAACTACTCCTCCAACATTATCACATTTATTGCCAAGCTACTCTCAAGTAGTCTCGAAACCAACACAGTCTTTGTGTTTTGAGATTAACACTGGGAACCCCAATCAAGCAAAGCAAGAGACATCCTCCAATTTCAGCACCAAAAGCAATAAATGGAAAATTGGAAGAAGAAAACTACAATCCATGTTGGTCAAATATAATTAGCCACTGACTCAACTGGTTGAGTTCAAAATTATTCAAGGCAAGGAACCTGAACTGTAATCCCAAGTGGAAAAAGAAATATTAGTATTCAAGGAGTGGCCTTACCCTATAGACAATGTCGTACTTCTTATCTTCTACCCAAGAAATTCCTATCTGCCAAAAATTTTTAGAAATTCAATAAGGGATGCGGAAGGATGATTGAACTCCTTGAAATTATCTTGATGAACCCTATATGTCGGTAACTAATTTGCTTGTCCCGGTTCCAATCAAAGGAAATTTAAAGGGTTTCTGGTATCCAGGAGATCAGGCAAGTCTTGGTGTGGACGATGATATTGACATGGATAGTGATGAGGAGTATACCTCAAATTGCTCCTGTGTGAGCATCAGGTTGATTGTCAATCCCACTATGTGCGACTGTCAACCAGCTCCTATTAAGTCCAAAGTGTCAAAAATGTCATCTGCCTTATCAACAATTGCAAATTGTTATATAGTTTCCACCTCTTCCCATGCATTAATAGAAGAGGAAGAATTTCAGTCCGATGACACACAAACAAATTTGGAGGCACCTAATGATATAGACGACAAAGAAGTCATTGATGACTCATCAATTCCCAAATCAAAGTCAAAAATAGCGAGTGAGACTAATTTGATAATGACATGAGCCCGATCATGAGTCAAACCCTGACTATTCAGGGAAAGAAGAAGATGATGACTCTGATTCTTCTTTAGAAGAAATAACCTATGGCACAGCTCAACTAGGATTAGAAGATGGTGGATAACCAATAATCGATGAAGTTGAAGAGTTCAACTCGGGTTCAAATGAAAATAAGTGCCTTACCTTCATTGCCAAATTCTTGCCAGAACATTAAAAGCAATTGCTAATGGATCTTCTCAGGGAATTCAAAGCTACCTTTGCATGGACATACTTTGAAATGCCTAACTTAGATCCAGATATTGCGATGCACTCTTTACATATCTCTTTAAGCAAGTAGTCATTAAGGAAAGCACCAAGGAAGTTCAAACTTGACTTGGAGCACAAATCATTAATGAGATTAACAAGTTGCTAGAACCTAACTTCATCCGAGAAATCAAGTTCCCAAGATGGATCTCCAGTGTTGTCCTAGTAAAGAAAAAGAATAGGCGAATTTGAGTTTTTGTCGATTTCCGCAATCTCAATGAAGCCTAGTTAAAAGATGAGTTCCCGTTGCCATATACGGAACTCCTTATCGATAGCACATCACTCTATAACACATACTTATTCATAGATGGTTACTCCAACTACAGCTAAATCAAGATGGCGCCAGTAGACAAGGCTTCCACTGCTTTTCACACTCCAATGGGCATTTTTGCTATAAAGTTATGTCATTTGGATTAAAGAATGCAAGAGTTACTTATTAAAGAGCTATGTAAGTTATTTTTCATGACATGCTTCAAGAATATGTTGAATGCTATGTCGATGATTTGGTTGTAAGATCCAATAGTCATGATCAACACCGTCAGGTTCTATGAACCATCTTTATATGGCTTAGGAAAAACAAGCTATGTATGAAACCACTCAAATGTTCATTTGGAGTTGGGTTAGGCAAGTTCTTGGGGTTCATTGTCTTTCATCGAGGAATCAAGGTAGACCCATAAAATGCAAAGGCGATCAGAAACATGCCTTCCCCAAGGAACATAGATGATCTGAGAAGCTTGCAAGGCAAGTTATCTTATATTAAAAGGTTTCTTGTCAATTTAGTGGGAAGATGTCAGCCATTTCACTATGTACTAAAGAAAGCTATGGCCTTTGTTTGGGATGAAACATGTCAGAAAGCCTTCAATACCATCAAAGAATTGCTTGACAACCAACCAATTTTGGCTGCACCTTCTAATGGTAAACCACGTATTTTGCACATCTCCATGAGCGAGCAATCGCTGAGGGCATTGATTGCACAAGAAAATCAAGATGGTAAGAAGCAAGCATTATTACCTTAGTCATTCGTTGATCGATGTAGAATGCAATTATTCTCCTATTGAAAAGACATGCCTTGCTTTAGTGTTCGTAGCCTAAAAGTTAAGGCATTATTTCCTCGCTCATGAGATTTGGTTGATTTCTAAAGCGGATATGCTCAAATTCTTGATCACTCGCCCCATGTTATCGGGGTGGTTGGCAAAGTGGTCATTACTATTATCAAAATTTAACATCACCTTTATCCCACGAAAAGCGGTGAAAAGACAAGTTCTAGCTGACTTCCTGGCAGCACACCCAATCAACGAAGAAGTCGTTGTTGCTAGATGAGTAAGTATTCATTGTGGAAGTCAACACTCCTTGGCAGATGTACTTCAATGGTGCTGCCAAAGCTGTAAATGTTGGTATTGGAATTGTCTTCACCTAACCTCAAAAAGTCATCCTTCCATATTCTTTCTACTTGGGAAAGAATTACACCAACAATGAAGTAGAGTATGAGGCACTGGTCTTAGGACTTCAAATCGCCCTTAACTCTAAGATTACAAAATTAGACATCTTTGGTGATTCAGAATTGGTGATCTGATAATTAACCACTAAATATTAAGTTCACCAACCCAGTTTGCGCCAATATTATGATATTACACTAGGGCTATTGGATCAGCTTTTTGAGTTAGCATTGGGCATATTCCAAGGACTAAGAATACCATTGCTGATGCTCTAGCAAACTTGATGACTGCTTTAGCTGTTGTTGAAAGCCAAAAAAGTTGTTGTCAAAGTTGAGTAACAAAGTCGGATTCTTGACTCATACAATGAGGAGACTACTAAGCAAGTGGAATGCGTACCCTGTATAGAATTGATGGTAGATGATTGGTGAACCCCCTATATCGATTACCTATAATATGGAATCCTCCCAGAAAACTCACAAGAAAGATTAGCCCTAAGAAAAAGAGCTACTCGATTGGTGTATTACAATAATACACTATCTCACCAGGCATATGATGGATTCTGGCTTCGATGTCTTAATAAGGAAGAGATTCAATATGCACTCATCCAAGCGCATTCCAGTGAATGTAGTGGGCATCCGTCTGGTCAAAGATTATACAAACGGATCAAATGCCTAGGATACTACTAGCCTACCATGGTCTTAGACTTGCTACAATTTGCCAAATCATGTCTCCACTGCCAGCTTCATGGAGATATTTGGCACATACCACCTTCATAATTAGTACCCACAAGCAGCTCTTGGTTGTTTGCATAGTAGGGATTCAATATCAGTGGTCGAATCAACCCTTCTTCTTCCAAGGGACATGCCTACATCCTGGAAATAATCAATTACTTCTCCAAATGAGGAAATAGAAATGACTCATATAAAAGAGTCAGAGCTAAAGAAGTAATCGAGTTTATCAAATTCAAGATCATGTATCGATATCATAATCCATGCCAAATTGCATCGTACAATGGTACTTATTCAAGAATGAGGAAATAGAAAAGTTTTATCATAAGCAAGGTATCAAACATGTGTTCTCTACACCATATCATCCATAAGGAAATGGTCAAGTGGAAGCCTTCAACAAGGCGATCCTAAGGATTATGAAAAGAACGGCAGATAAGAATAAGCAGCAATGGCATCTCAAATTTTTAGAGGCGCTTTGGGCTTATCACACCACTCACCAGACAGCAACAAATGCAACTCCTTATTCTTTAGTGTTTGGGGTAGAAGTGGTCTTGCCCTTGGAAGTGCAATTGCCATCACTAAGAGTTGCAATGCACTTAGGGTTGACAACAGATCAATAAGCTAAGTTGCAGTTCGAGAAGCTTGACACTTTGATGAACAGTGATTTTAAGTCAAGCAAAGAATCGAGTTATACCAAGCCCATATGGCCGAGGCATACAATCAATTAGTTAAGCATCAAGCATTTTGCCTAGGCAATTTAGGCCTTAAGCTAAGAACAAAGTTAATGGCTAATGGAAAATTAATTAGCAAATTTAAGCCTAAAAGGGAAGGCCCTTATGTCGTGCACGAGGCTTATGCCAATGGTTCATATCAAACTGTCAATAGTAATGACATAAGAGAATTACCCATTAGTGGGCATTTCCTAAAGTGTTACTATGCATGAGCCGAGAGGGACATACGCTGGGGGCATTTGCTCCCCCTCTCTTTTTTAATCCCTAAAAAATGTTTCTCAAGCTATTTAGTCTACAAGCAATGAATAAAAATCATTGCTATGCATAAAATGGAAGGGGGCAAACACGGGGGGCATTTGCTCCTTCTTCTCTATTCCCTGCAAATATTTCTTAAGTAATTTGATCTACATGCAAAACTCAAATTGTCATCGTGCATAAAGCTTGTAAAAAAAATAAAAGAAAAGAAAAGAAACTAAGTGTTGTGAGAAAAGGTGCTAAAATTGCACATTCATTAATATATGAGATTCTCATACATAGAAGGAGTTTACAAATGAGTTAAGAAAGTTAAAATAGACTCCTTTAGATGGCTAAACTACTCCTCTACTATCTTCAATGCTTGAGTAGCTTCCGGGCTCACAATTAGAGATGACTTCAACTCTATTAAAGTTTCCTCAATCACCATCACTTCTTGTTGGGAGGCAACTACTTCTTCCTTCAAATGCTCAATAATTTCTAAACATTCAATCTCCTCTTTCTCTTTAGAGGTGACAAGAGACTCTTGGAAGGATAAATGATGGCTCATGTGGCAAAAATCTCTCTGAAGGGCTTCAAGACGATCTCTGTTTGTTCTCACATCTTCTCTTAAAGAATTCAATTCTACTTAAAGAGATAAGAGATGCTCCTAAGCCATGCTCATGGTTGACGATTTCTCATCAACCTTATCCCATATATCCTGAAGTTCAACTTCCTAGGCAATGATGGCTTTAGTGGGAAGTCTCGAGATAGTATCTAACTCAGCCTATGCCCACGCTTACTGAAAAGACTCCAGTTGCTTGAAAATGGCTGACAAACAAGAGATGTCACTGTCCAACCTTCTATACCTTCAGCACGAAATAGAAAACAATCTTTCAACTTTGTAATTGCAACAGATGAAGCAATAATCTAGCAAAGTTAGAAGAAAAAGATTGAACTTCATCTTCTTAAGTCCTCCTGTTGAACCCTGCTTTGCTCCTTTGTTGCCTTGATGCGAGCCAAAGACAATATCTGAAGAAAATCTTCACTAAGCAAAGCATGAAAATGCGATATTGATGCTTTAGGTATCTCCTATCTATTTTGTGAATGCTATCATCAATCTACTGTAATGCCTCTGGAGTAGAAGGGAAGGCTTAATCTATGGCATAATCATCCTCAATATCATGAGTAGCTTTATCCACATCTCCTTCAGGAATAACTACTGCAGCAGCACCTTCCAATGGGACCTCTACCAAGGTAACCTCCTCTTCAATTGAAGGTTCTACCAAATGAAGAAGATGTGCAGGTAATGGAGAAAGCATAGAAGGTATATCTACAAATAAGGCCAGGGCTATCTCTATATTAAAATAACTTGTCGACAACTCCATTTGATCATCATCCAGTGTGTCTATTGTAGTATCAGTAGTATCAACAACCCTCTCTGCCTAATCTATATGAGGTTCTACGTGGACTACCTCTGGGATAGGGGCCTCTACACCCCCACCTTCACTCACCTATTCAAACTCAACAGTATGCGAAAAAGATAATGGAACTGGAGGAATTGCTTCATCAAGAGGATCAGTCACTAAGTGGTATAGTCAAAAAACCACTTTTTAATTTATCTTGAAGAAGGTAAGTCAAACAATCCTCGACTAGTCTGTGCTTTCTTACTTTGCTTCATAGCAACACTACTTGGGGTAGCTTCTCTCTTATGAAACGAAGAAGTCTTTAGAGGAACTGAAGCCTGAGGAGCCCTATTATGGAATCTTACTAGAGTATAATCTGCCAAGTACCGTTCCAACCCTGCCTCTGCATCAACTTCTGCTTTGGTCCCTTAAAAGTGGCATGTTAATTGGTGTGATTTGCTCAATATAAGCTAGAGGAACAAAAGGAGTTGGCTCAAAAATTATTGGCTTTGAGATCATTGACTCTACCTCAACATCTTTACCTGTGGGGTATATTTGCTCAACAAAACCCCACCACCCAATATGACTATGGCCAGTGCGATAAATATTCTGTTGGGGATGATGATCATCTAACTACAACACTTATTGTAAAAAAGTGGTCAAACTTTAGAAATCCATAGCCCGTTGTACCCCCAAGAAGACATCCTCAGGCATGCCAAACACAAAAGAGGATACCAACGGATGGTAAATAGTTAGACTAGAATTTGGAGTCATCTCTCTACTAATTTTGCCCTCATTGTTACTGTACCACTAAGCATAGTCCTTGGATATGTGAACTATTCGGGCTAGACCAGACAAAAAGATGTCATAGTCACAAAATGTAGTAGTAAAATGGAATTATAATGGATACCACCAAGATGGGCCCATTTTTGTTTCGCGCCCCTCTCATGATATTAATATAACATAACCTGACATTTCTTGGTCATAGCCAAACTGCCTGGTAAACCGATATGGAAAATATGGCTTTGCCCAAAACTTAGAATCACCCTGAAGAGGAAGTAAGCAACTTAAGAAAATTGTATACTCATTAGCCCTTCCAAAAGTACTATCCATGCCCTTCACCTCGAATCCCATAGGATTGCCGACTGGGGCAAACAAAAACATTTATTGAAAGAATTTGTGCAGCTTCAACAGGTGGTTAGTCACTTCGTAAAATGAGATATTCCTAAAAATGTCAATCATAAACCTTCCCAACAAAAGACTCTTTCGAGGAAGTTGTGTTAGTGATTCCACTCCATAAATCTAAGGAAAGTAAAACCCCAGCCAAGCCATAAAAAAAATATGCCGAAAAGCTAGGTATTGCATAGAACTAGTCTGAAGTGATATATGACCATTTTGCCAAGCCCACGATAGATATTGCACAATACACAGGGAGCAATGGCTAATCTCTTCCCTTGTGTAAGTTCGATAGCTAGAGTTAAGCATTTAGGATTGATGCAGTGGTCAGAAGCTGATGATGGACAGATAATGACTGAAAGCCACAACATTAAGAATAAGACCAACTCCTCCTTTGGAGTAATGCTTCTTAGGAAGGGTTCATCAACCCAAATATTCTGCCCAAGCTTCAAGTGTGGGCATCTCCTTCACTTGGGCTTTTGGATCAGAGATTCGCCTAAACAACTGCGCCCAGCCTATCCAAGAGAATTTGGTGACAAAGCATTTCAATTTACTGATTATGCTCAAAACACAAAATCCCAAACTACCCCTTTTGAAATCCTCATTTGGAGGGAGATGCAAATCAAAAGGTTCTCCAATGATAGCCAACCCACAAGCGACATTGAGATCCCACAATGTGATGCTCATCTCACTACAAGGCAAATGAAAAGAGTTCGTTATCGAAGATCTGAATTCAATAAAGCTTCACATGGCCTCCATATGCATGTGGAACAGACTATGGGTACAGATAATGGTATCATAAATACTAGCTTAGCAAAGCATACCTTCATGAATGGTTGTGATATGCTCCGCCCAAAGTCTGAAGAAATTGTTCCCTGGCAATGTGCCTTTGAACCTCCCTCTTTCACCATTATAAACAAATTTGTAATCTAGAAGTATTGTCTTCCTTTGGCTAGGGGTCTCCACTGAATATTCATGAGGATTTAGCATCTCTTTGATATGTGACAGGAAGTAGCCGTCAAAATGGTCATTCTCATCATAATGGGTGAAAGCATTAGCAGATAAGTAACCACTCTTCACATCTTTTCTGTGAACAAAAGACGCCTAGGAACAGAGAGCGAAAGGACAATCTCAATTTTTGATGTCCCTCATGGAAAGGTATCGCATGGGGGCATGAACTTATTTGTCACTTTCAAAGCCGGAGAGTTTTTGTCGAGAAATCTCTGCATTTAACCAAATGAAATATCCTTTCAAGATTCTTTCATCTGATAATAGCAAATAGCACTTTGAAATTGAGAGTCACTACCCCGCTTCTGCTTCTCTTGCTTCTGCTATAATGGACATTTTAGCAAAACAGAAATTTTCTT
This sequence comes from Pouteria campechiana, assembly GCA_036873735.1. Lineage (NCBI taxonomy): Eukaryota > Viridiplantae > Streptophyta > Magnoliopsida > Ericales > Sapotaceae > Pouteria > Pouteria campechiana. The sequence continues at coordinate 20,615 of JAYJMB010050816.1, forward strand.
TGGGTGCTATGATGTAGAGAACTTCCCTTTGGCACTGTGATATAACAGGAACTTTCCTATGCTACAGTGGGGCAGTAGGGACCTCTCTTTCCTTCAAGTTATCTTCAAACACTCCTACACCCTGTCCTAGGATAGTATCAGAAGAAGGAACTGCTTTAGTAATGAGAGGATCTGGGATGGAAATGCCAATTGTGGAATGTTCCAATGTTGCAACATCATCCAAATGACCATCTACATTGTGCCCCTCTCGTGTAGACTAGATCAGCATCACAAGGGACACGACTTGACTCATCAACTCTAACCGGAGAATCATCAAAGTCCACACAATCAATTGAACCAATAAGCGAGGGAGATGCTTCTCTAATGTTGGGCTCCATATCTATCAAAAATAAAATAAAAAAATAAAAAAATGCCAAGGAGAAGTAAAGTATGTTAGCAAATTCCTCATTCGAATTACAAAGTGATACATGATAACATGAAGAAAAATCAAAGAATGTTGAATGCAGCAAAACCCATATGTTGGGGATTTTTCCAACAAAATTCATAAATTTTGGGCTTTTTGTAGTAAAACCCATGTATTTGGGATTTTTCTAACAAAATCCATGTATTGTTTTGAGCTTTTAGCAGCAAAACCCATGTATCGGGGATTTTTCCAATGAAATTCATGAATTTTGCTCTCTTTGTAGCAGAATCTGTGTATTGGGGATTTTTTTTCAAGAAAATCTATGAATTTTGGGGTTTTTCACTGCAAAACCTATGTATTGGGGATTTTTCCATTAAAATCAATGAATTTTGGGCTTTTTCAAAATTCTAAAGCAAAAGAATAATGTCATGAAAGAAATTTTATCACATTCCAAGTGATTGAAATGTCTAAGGCATTGGAATAAATTCCAAATGCTTAAGATTATAAAAGGTTGGCTAGAGGTGAATACTACTTTGATAAATGATAAGGCTATCTCAGAGCATAATAATGCTCATGATGTTCATTTGGCCCGCTAAAAATGGCAAAAATCATCAAGCTTCCACATTGGGCCACATCAATCAAGCTTGTTAGGCTGGATTGCCTCAAAAAAATCACATTGTAGTCGAAAATCAATGAAAAGTGTTGAGGTTCATTACTAGACTACACCTAGCCAACCCGTGAGCTCGTTCAGGCTCTCCTGCACCTATCCAACGGATGGGCCTCCCAATGAAAAACCCAACAATAGTTGGCCACATCCAGCAGGCCTCACATTGGCTTCCCGACCAACCAAGCAGCCTATCTGGGCTCAGCTCCTTCCAGTCAGCTCGCCCAAAAGATGGGCTCATCAGCAGCAATTCCACCTGGGCTTTGCCCAAAATAGGCACCGCATGGGCCTTTTATTCAACAACCCATTGGGCTCCTCTCCTTTCGGTTTGCGCTGGGCTGCAATAGCAGCCAGGCTATGCGCAAGCCAAGTTGGTAAGCGTTTGGGCTCACATCCCATCCAATCAGGCTTTGCCTATGCTGCGTCAGAAGCCTATGCATGCCTCTGCTGGGTTAAGCCAGCACATCTTCCCTTTAACCTGCTGCACTGATCAAACCTGCGTTTTGCAACGGTTCACAAGAAACCAGCACAGAAATTTGCGGGAAGAACATCCAAGAAAATGATGATGTTTAAGAACGAGTGCTGGAATCTCGCTCCACATCCAAGCATGTCAGATGCTTTAAGGCGTCCCTATTTTAGTCCTCCAGAAGCAAAGCATTAATCCATCATTTTGTTTTGGTTTTCCGTCAACGCTGATCCAACGGGTGAGCATCAAACGCGCCATTTTAGCAAAGAGTTGTGTGGTATGTTCACATGGATCTCACTGATATCAACCCAAAATAAGGATATAAAATGCAACAGTTCCATGTTTCCTTCTTCAATAGAAAGAATGTTGGGTTCATTACGTGGACATGCTAAGGTCGTTGTAATGCTGAGTTAGAATAGACGATTGATCGCCTATCAATCTGCTATTAGATTAATCTCCTAACTCAAGAAACAAAGAGCAGTAAAATTAAGAAGAAAATGCAGAACCGTGGAAAAAAAAGTTTTGCAAAGCTCACCCTGTCCTCGAATAATCTGATACAAGAAATCCGTTAAGAGATATGATTTCCAACAGTGATAACAACAAGGGAAATGAGGAGTTGAGTTCTCCAACAATGGCCTTCTCTTCTATTCCAACGGAAGTTGGAAAGAAAAATTTTAAGTTTTCGAAAGAACTCGTCTAAATGGTTAAAGAATCGTGGCTGCCCAAGACACCGAAGACTTCTCTTTTTTTGAAGAAAATGGAGGAGGAAGAGCTTATAAAGACTGGGAAAGCTGCTAGCAGCAGCTTAACTCAAAAAGCGAGCTGAAAATGGTAAGACGTATAAGAGATTTTGCAATTGGACTTTCCAAAATTAGAAATTAACAGCAACAGAAATTGATTTGGGAATCAACGGATGGGAATGTTGAACCAACGGCACAGTTTAGCAAACTTGCTGGCGAAACTTAAGGACTTGGTTTTCGATGCTGAAAATTGCAAACTTACTGGATCAATGATGCTTGGCACCATGCCCGCATAACCATACAGTTGCCCATGCTGCCAATCATTGAGGGGCATTTGATGAAATATTTAAAATCTATTTTCAGCATGGAACCAATTCCATGCGTTGCAGAGTGGGCAGACAGTGACAAACAAGGTCAGTGAGCTATTGGCAGCATCGATTGAAGACAAGCAGCGGGAATGGTTTTTTTGCCCACTTTGCCAGAAATCTGAAGCCGCGACTTCGTCAGCAGAAAGGAAGGGAACGTAGGCAGCGCTAGCTTGCAAATGTTGTTAGCAAGAATGCCGATGGGTTTTTTGGCATTCCTTAAAATTCCTTGGTGAAACAAAGCGAGTATCTGGTATAGCAAAAAGTCGTTTAAAATCAAGACGTCGGCAGAGACATTACGATCGGAGTAGATCACCCGTCCAACAGTCAGACGACGGCGGTGCAAGGGGCAGCATAGTCATCGGAGAGGAAGACAATGGATTTTTCAATGCCTCTTCGAATTTTTCGGCAATCGGAGGAGACGATCTGGTGTGGTGAAAGTAGCTTCGGAATCGGAAAAGTGGCAAAGACTTGATAGTCGAAGAAGATCGACTGTCCGATGGTCAGACGGTGGTAGATCTGGAACAATGGCGGCACGACAACAGTTCGGTTCTACGTTTTTTGGTGACCGGAGGAGGCAACCCGCTGCAGCACCATCCATGTGGGAGTCAGAAAGGCAACGCCAATTTTTGGTTGGCATAGATCACCCGACAGATGGCCGAATGATGACAACGTCGTTGACAGCATTAACGCCTTGGCAAGTCGCAAGTTTGAGAAGATGGTCTAGTTACATGCAGCACAGTCAAGCAGATATCTTCGACTTGCAGCTGACATGCCGTGCAAAATGGAACGGGCTGACATGCCGTGCAGTCAGGCAGCTTCTCATCCGCGCAACTAAGAAACCGCGTTAAGGGAAATTGTTTGCAGAGGAGGTGTGTAGGTATGGTGGAACTAGTGTTGCAAGTGAACAACGGACGCGAATGCAATACATTCTTGTTGTGCACAAGTGCATTTTTTGGCAACAGATGTGTGGTGATCAGCTGGAAATTTTAATTAATTTGTATGCATCTCAACTTGCCCAAAAAATAATGGATTTTATAAATGAGACATATAAAAGAGTGTATCATAAAAATTTGTTTTTACAAATTAATTGCATGGTACTCATATTGGACATGAATGCAATTAATTAAATTTTGGCAATCCACAATTAATAAGAATATTTTAGTTAATTAATTAAAATATTTGAGACTGGCTAATGTCATAAGTAGGAATTCCAAAAATACCCCTAGTGTGGCATTCAAGCTCTTCCTAAATTGTGGCTGTCAGACTCCTTCCCAGGGCGTAACAATTAGGCTCCTTCCAAGGCGTGGCAATCAGGCTACTTCACAAGGCATGACAGTCAAGCTCCTTCCCAAGGCGTGGCAGTCAAGCTCCTTCTAAGGCATGGCAATCAGGCTTCTTCAAAAACATGGTAGTCAGGTGCTAATTTTCAAAAATGCCCAAAATGCCTCTGCAAGTACAACAAAGCATAATTGCCAAAAATGCCCAAAATACCCCTATAAGTGCAACCAAGGCATGTTTTCCAAAATGCCCAAATTGCCCTTAGAAGCTCAAAAACTATAAATAACCCCTCTCTTGGCCTTGAAAAAGACATAGAATTTCTTCTGAAGAAGCTTGGAGGAGTCTTCAAGAAGCAGGTACCTCTCTTGACACTAGTGGACAAAAACCACTGGTAATTTCTTTGGTTCCTGAGGGCACTCTACGATAGCCCCACCATGGTATACACGTGGGTCCCACCCATGCTGTGGTAATGGTAGGTCCCATATGATTAAGGGATAATAGGATAATGATGGATTAGACATTTAAAATACATTAAAACTTATTTAAACACTAATTAAACTCCATAAAAGGTAAAGTTACCCTATAAATGCCCCATAAATCAGAAAAATTATGACATTATCTTAAACTAATTAAGAACTATCATTAGCATTAATTTTCTCGTTAGTGCTAATCATAATTATGCCTAATTAACTCAAAAGTGTAATTAGACTTAATTCATACAACCTAACTCTACGACCTCTCATAGGTTAACAGCAGAAATCGCTCGCTTCCAGTTTTTCATGGGATATTAAAAACACCACTCTCTAACTCATTCAAAAGCCTAAGTTTAGGATCGGGTCACCAAGTCACTGAGTCATGACTCACTAAGTCAAACCTTAGCAAACACCACTCACCAAATCATTCAAAAGCCTAAGTCTATGATTGTATCATCAATTCAAACCTTAGCAGATACCATTCATCAAATCAGCCAAATCCATTCATCCTAGTCCCACTCTTCCTAAGCTTCTCATGCTTAATTGAGAGAGTCGAGCCAAATTCAATCATTCTAGTCCCACTCTTCCTAAGCTTTTTATGGGTAAAAGAGAGCCGAGCCAAATCTAGTCATCCTGGTCCTACTCTTCTTAAGCTTTTTATGGGTAAAAGAGAGCTGAGCCAAATCCAGTCATCCTGGTCCCACTCTTCCTAAGCTTCTCATAGGTAATTGAGAGAGTCGTGCCAAATTCAGTGATCCTAGTCCCACTCTTCCTAAGCTTCTCATGGGCAATTGAGCGAGCCAAGCTAAATCCAATAAATCTACCCCTCTTCTTAAGCTTCTCATGAGCAATGAGAGAAAGCCGAACCAAACTTAGGTCACCTATTTTCTTCTATCAGGTCTAAACACAATGGAGATTATCCGGTTCTGAGTCCTTTTAGGATATACCAATTGGGTAGCAAACCACCTACTACCTCTATGGTTTCTTACAGTAATCACCCAATTTTGATTCCATCCAAGAGTAACCAATCGGTTCAAAACACTCATTCTTTAGGTTAACCTAGTGTCTAATAACCCAGTCTAGAGTTGTGTCATCTTATCTGCTCATTGGCTTAAGGCGATCTCCTAAATATCAAGTCATCGCAATGTGCTTGGCAATCCCAAATATAACACATTCATTTTGAAAGTGAGTGTTTTATTTTTAGGTCTCTAAGATGCATTATACTTTTTTTTAATCAAGAATTTTCTCTCAATGTGGTGATATAATTGAGGGCACTTGTAGTCTGGGATATGAATATATAATTTTCTGATGTACACAGCAATTATAATCAATTAAGGATAATCAATAAAACAAAATGAAAATTGTTTGGTTCATTTTAACAAATGACAAATCTTCATATTGTTTCATTTTTGTGTGTTTCACTTTCTCTTTTTGTACTTGTTACACACCTCCTTTAACTACTCCCTTCATCCATTCCCCCTAGAACTAGCATCCCTTCACTCCCAAGATCTCACCATTTCATCTATTATTGAGGAAGAATTCACTTCCTTCCATTAGGCTAACCTTCAAGCCATCTCTGACATTCTTCCTCCTCTCTTCCCTGAACTTCTCGATTCTAACCTTTCCCTCTCTATCTAGGTTTAGAACAAATTTCCCCAAGCAATGCTAAAGCAAGAACCTACCTCCCAACCTCAACCTTCACCAAAAACCAAACCAAAAGCCATACCTAAACTAAAAACCACACCAAAACCCAAAACCATTAGAGCTAGAGCTCCACTAAACCAAAATTCAAACTTCCTCCTAGACCACCCACCAAGTCTCTACTCCAAGCTCAAAACCAATCACCATGACCTATGTTGAATTCCTAGGCAAATGCATGACCAATTATCAAGCTGACTTGGAATCCATGCCACTTCAATTCCCCCATCTCCTAGATCCAGCATACCAGGCCAGAATTTAAATCATTCCTATCATTGTGTTTGGTCCATTTCAAGAGAAGGAACCTCCCATAGCCATCCCCATTTCACATTCCTCTAACCTACCCATCTCACCTTCTTGGCCTTCCCACAAAATGCTATATCCAAGAAACCTAGGACTCCTAAAGCCAGACCCTAACCTCCTCCTCAACCTACTCAACCAACAACCAACCCCACACTTTTCTCACTCAGCTACACAAAAAGGGCTAAAACCAAAAAATAATGAGCTTCTGATAATTGTTTTACTTTCATTAGAACATAGAACATCCTTTTGTACTGCACAAATTTTCTATAAATTTTTATAGTCAATGAAATATAATTTACATTCTTTTCCTATGCTTTTCTTTTTCTTTCCCTTGTGCTCTTTTTTATTATGACAAAAATGGGGAGAAATAATAGCAATAAGGGAGAAATAACAGAAATGATAGCATTTCATTGAATAACAACAATAACAGCATCACATGAACTTAGAATTAAAAGAGTGCATAATAACATTTCATTCACTTAGTATTTAGTAAATGCACTTATTTAAGGGGAGCTAGTTATCCAGTTTCAGAGGCACATTTCCTTTAGTTCCCAAATTTTATTTTTGAAAGGTAAATCACTAAAATGTTTTGTCATCATGAAAAAGGTAGAGAATGTTGAGCCTAACTCTCTTTAATTAGCTTGATTTTGATGTTGAAATCAATTAAGTAGCTAAGTTTTGATGATGAGCAAACATGTGAGTGAAAAGTTAAAATATTAACAAGTTACATTCCTAAGTGATGCAGAAATATATGAATAATTCAAGTAAATTACACCTAGGAAGTAACTTCAGAGTGATGGACAGTGTAAATAAGACCATATCAAATTGAAACCCATCACATTTGAGTTTTCCAGAGGAAGAAAAACTAGTAAATGAATAAAGATCAATAACTCTGAACTTGAGAAGAGATTTCAAATGCATTAGAATACTTGTGAAATCAAGAGAAACAAATTCAAAAGATTTTATAGCAGTTGGAAGATCTGAAAGTCAAGTCTGAAAGCACACAAGTTACATCTAAAAGCTTAAGAACAACTTCAAAGGGAGAACTCATGCTTCAAAGGTCAAAAGGAATAACCAGAACTGAGTTCAAAAGCAAGGAAGTCTTTCAAAAATTGCCTCAAATGATAGACCCAACCTTCAGAGGATTTTAGATACACTAGGACACTTCTGAAGTCAAGTAAAAAGAGTTCAAAACATGTTGAATCTGTCAAAAGGTCTAAAAGTTAAGTCTGAAAGCTTCAGAGTATGTTAAGAGGAAGAATTCTATGCTTCAGAGATTAGAAGGATTAGTCACAACTTAGTTCAGAAGTAAGGAATTTGTTTAGAGGATGCTTCAGATGAAAAACACAAACTACAAAAGAAAAAAATATAGCCATTGGAAATGTCAGTCGCTAGAAATAACTTCAAAACTTGAGAGACTAACTTCAGATGGTTTGAAGTACATCACTGGAACGAAGTTCAAAACAAGCTGAAGCTCAGAAGGTCTAAAAGAGAGCTTTAAAGGCTCTAAAATTTAATATGGTAATAGTAGCTAAAAAGGCAATTGACCTTTAGATGGTTTTAAGTTTAACTTCAGAGGGTTTGAAGCACGCTTATAAGGCAGATTATATTGAGTGCAGAAAATGCAATATAAAATAGTCAAAACATTACCAAAAATAATCATTAAAAACTAAAAGCTCTTCTAAGAGTATAAAAAGATGACTCAAATCATTGGAAGAGTTAGTTGTATGAATTTAAAATGTGCATTTACAAGACTTCAAGTTTTCTTTCTAGTTTCAACTCCCACTATGGTCAAATCTATATCGAACTTTAATGAGTTTGCCGTTGTTAAATTATTTACTAGTAGATATTTATTTGTGTACAAACTGCCTAAATAAGAGGCAATTACTCTGTGAAACTAGTTACTACTTTATATTTTTACAAGCAAAGAGCTTGCAGTGTAATAATTTTTAATACAACAAGTAGAAAAGACTTACTAGGTCTATAAGAGTTGGTTGGTGAGCTCAAAAAATCAACATGTATTATTTATGTTATTGGAACCTGAGAACAGTAGTAAAGACTAACTTAGAGAAGTGGAGTAGGAACCCAAGTTGGGCCGAACCACAGTAAAAACTAGTTTTTAAGTGTTTTGTGTGATTCTCTTTATTTTATTTCAGCACCATTATCTTTAATTTGGTCAAAGTTTTTAGAAGCTCAATTTAGCCCTCCCCCTACCACCA
>JAYJMB010050827.1:0-19815 GCA_036873735.1 Pouteria campechiana
CCCCAGCGGAACCGCTCACGAGGACGCTGCCAATGCTCATGCGGAGCCGCTTACAGGGACGCTACCGATGCCCCTGCGGATCCGCTGACGAGGACTAATGCTCTTGCGGTTCCGCTTGCGAAGATGTTTTGGCGGATCTGCTTGCAAAGACGCTACAACGGTTCTGCTTGTCAAAATTATCCAGACGCTCCAGCGGTTCCGCTTGCAACTTTAATGTTCCTGCGGATCCGTTGACGAAGATACCCAGCTGCTCCAGCGGTTCCGCTCGCAAAGACGTCCAAACGCTCCAGCGATTCCGCTTGCGATGACTTGTCCAGATGCTTCAGCGGATCCGTTTGCGAAGACTTGTCCAGATGCTTCAGCGGATCCGTTTGCGAGGACGCTCCAGCGCTTCAGCGGATCCGTTTGCAAGGACGCTCCAGCGCTTCAGCGGGCGCTTCAGCGGGCGCTTCAGCGGATCCGTCTGAAGTTGTTCAAAACTCCTCAATTGGCACCTTTTTGCGCTCAACCCACTCCGATTGACTCCTAAATCAAAATATGAGAATAATGAGTATATTTAGGAATCAAATAGGTGCAAAAGATGAAGTATTAGGAGAATAAAATATGACATTTTGCATTCTCATCACTTTCATAAGTGACACTTTAAGAAAGACCCGATCTCTCACTTGAAACTCTAGGTCCCGCTAACATGTATTTGCATAACTCTTCTGGCGAGACTAGGTAACTTGGATCTTTTCCTTAATCTAGGATACTTTTTAAACTGTATTTGCAATCATCTGTGACTCTACAATAGCATTCTCCCCCACTTCCAACTAGTATAAGGGTGATTAGCACTTACGCCCATACAATGACTCAAAAGGAGCCATGCCAATGTTGGAGTGATAGCTATTATTGTTTGGCAAACTCCACTAAAGTAAGATACTGGCTCTAGGCTTTGCCCTATTCAAGGATGTAAGCTCTCAACATCTCCTCTATTTGCTAGTTCACCCTTTTAGTCTACCCATCGATTTGGGGGTGATATGTACAGTTGAAATCCAGATGTGTAGCCATAGCCTTATGTAGAGTTGTCCAAAACATAGATGTAAAGACTAATCCATGATAAAAAAATGATGACCTTGGGCACACCATGTAGTCTCACTATCTCCTTCTAATAAATCCATGCATATTTCTCAATTGCGTAGGTAGTGCAAACTAGAATAAAGTGGGCTACCTTACTTAGTCTATCCATTATAACCTAGATACTATCATAACAAGCTGTAGTCTTGGGATGATCTATAATAAAATCCATAGTGATATCTATCCACTTCCACTTTGGGATCTCAATTGGTTGCAATAACCCACCAAGCCTCTGATATTCTGCCTTTACCCTTTGGCATACTATACACCTTGCCACATACTAAGCCACATCATTTTTTATGCCATGCCACTAATATTATGACCTCAAGTCACTATACATTTTAGTACTGCCTGGGTGGATGGTACAAGGTGAATAGTGTGCCTCCTCTATCACTTTCTATATCACAGCAGAACCTCTAGGCAATGCAAGCCAGGTTTGGTATCTTAGGATGCCATTAGCACCAATAATATGATCAACTAGTCCACCACTCTGAGCTTTCTCTCTCAATTTTTGAAATTCATTATCTGTAGTCTCCATCTGGGCAGTCTGAATCTTATCCAATAAGGTGTGCTAAGTAGATAACTGGCATAATTGTGCCACTAGCCCTCTCATTCCCACATATAACTCCATTTGCCTCATCTCTTCAAATAGCTCATTTTTCTGTGTAAGTAGATATGCCATACTACTACCAGACCGCCTACTCAAAGCATCTGCCATAAAATTTGCCTTGCCTGGTTGATAATGTATATTTAAATCATAACTTCTAGCAACTCAGGCCATTGCCTCTGTCTCATGTTTAGCTCTTTCTGGGTGAAAATGTGCTTCAAGCTTTTATGATTTGTGTATATGTCACACTTTTCACCATAGAGATAATGTCTCTATATCTTTAAGGCAAATATGACAGCGGCTAACCCCATATCATGGGTGGGGAAGCTACGCTCATGAGGTTTCAGCTGGCGTGATTCATATGCAATAATATTTCCATACTACATCAATATGCACCCTAATCCATGTTTTGATGCATCACTATATACTACAAATCCACCCCGTCTTGTAGGGACTTTGAGAACTAGAGCTTCTACTAGCTTCCTCTTTAATTCCTGGAATGCTACCTCACATTGATCATTCCATTTGAACTACACTCCCTTACAGGTCAACTATGTAAGAGGCCTGGGTATAGTAGAGAATCTCTCAACAAATTGGTGGTAATAACTAGCCAATCCCAGAAAACTGTGAACTTCTATCACTGTAGTTAGTCGAGGCCAGTTCACCACAGCTTCTATCTTATGTGGGTCCCTCGAAATACCATCCTAATATGATATGCCCTAAAAATGCTACACTATTCATTAAGAAGTTGCATTTCTTCAACTTGCCATACAACTTTTCTTCTCTCAAATGCTGCAATGCCAGTCTCAAGTGAGTTTCATGCTCCTCTTTACTGTTGGAATAAATAAGGATATCATCGATAAATAAGGTCACAAAGTGATCTAAATATGGCTTGCATACCCTATTCATCAGATCCATGAAGACTACTAGAGCATTAGTCAACATAAATGGCATTACTAAGAACACAGTGTTCGTAATAGGTTCTGAATGCAATCTCCGGCACATCTATCGATCTAATTCTCATCTGATGATAGCTTGACTAAATATCAATCTTTGACAACACAGTAGCCCCATGCAACTGATTAAGCAAATCATCTATACGAGGCAATGGATACTTATTTTTGACCATCACCTTGTTGAGCTCTCGATAGTCAATGCGTAGGCACAGACTACTATCCTTCTTCTTCACAAATAGGATGAGAGCATGCCAAGGTGACACACTAGGGCGGGTGAATCCCTTATCCATCAACTCTTGCAACTGCACCCTCAATTCTGCTAGTTCCACTAGTGCCATTCTGTACGATGCTCTAGATATGGGCTCTACCCTAGGTTAGAGGTCAATACTAAACTCAACTTCTCGCTTAGGAGGTAATCCAAATAGCTCTCTTGGAAACACATCGGTAAAGTTTCTCACAACTGAGATATCCTCCACTGATCTTTGCTCAGAGTGCACATCTACCATAGAAATCAAATAAGCTTCATACCCCCTTTTACACTAAACTTAGAGCTCTCATAGCAAAAATCAGCTTGGGAGCTTCTCTTTTTAATGAACTTCGAAAAGTGATATCTCTCTCATTAGGAGTCTTAAAGATCACCTACTTGGTCTTGCAATCTATCTTGGCTTCATCATCCCCAATATAATATCTAATCTTTCATATTTAATACTATCAAATCAGCATAGAAACATCTACTTTCAATTACCTTGAGAATATCATCACTTTTTTTTGAGGCTATACTAACTGCCTTCAGCTATGTGGACACCTCTACCAATTGATACATGGGATATGTTGATAAGCTAGCTTTATGGATAAATGCAACTGACACAAAAGATTGGGAATCACCTGGGTCAAATAAGACATATACGATATAGTTGTAGATGAGGAGATTACCTGTAACCACATGATCCATTGCCTGTGCCTCTTGCATTGTGTTAGCCTGTATGACTATCGTAGTCTGGGGCCTCTACTTTGCAAACTATTGCCCTAGCAATACATACATCCCACAACTTCGGCCTCTCATCTATGGGCCACCACACTTAGGCTGGGGAGGTGCCCTAGAAGCAACACTCTCACTTTTTCCTTGAAGAGTGGGATAATGCAGTCTAATGTGGCTTTGCTCGCCACATTGATAGCAAACAATCAGTCTCCTTTGCTCTGCTCCCCATGGCTGGTTAGTTATCTGACTTTGCTCTCTAGACTGAGTAGGAGTCCTTCCCTCTCTCTTCAAAGTAGGACAATGTGGGCAGGCTACAACAATGACATGTCCTCTAAGAGGTGACTCAACTGCTCTATTCAGTATGGGGCTTCTTCTTCTGCCTCGAGTCACCTATTTGGGTGCGCCGCCTTTCTTAAAATTTCTGGCATTCCTCTTCCTTTCTCTCAGCTATTCGGGCCTACTCTAAAATATCATCGTATCTAGTGAGCATAAAAAGGGTCATATTCTGCCTGATGCTCCATCTTATATCCTACTGAAATTTCTAAGCAGCCTCTACGGAGTCTACTAAACTACTCATCATATTCTGCCACAAGTCTCCTCCCCATCACTAGTGTCATGAACTCAGTCATCTACTTTGCTCTCTCATTGGCGGGTACATAATAGTGAAAGAGCCTATCTCTAAATTCTTCCCATGTTAGACTAGCTCCTACGGCTAGCAAGGTCACCCTCTTCATCTTCTACCAGCGTTCGGTCTTATCCTCTAGCTGGTAGATAGTATACAACACCTTGTACTCCTCCGGACACTGCATATAGGTGAATACCTTCTCCATCCCGGAGATCCAATCATCCATGACCTTGTAGTCGCTTTGGCCTCTAAATACTAGAGGCTTCATATTGTAGAAGGCCTTCATGTTTAGTCTCGGCCTTCATGTTTAGCCCCAAACCTAGGTGATTTTGCTAAGTCTAGCCCACTTCTACTATCGACTCTGGCATATGAGTCGGCCTCCCACCAAGTCCAATAGTGGGAGTAGGCTCATCTACCTATCTCCTCTGAGCCTTTGTATGAAGTCTTGTAATGTTTGGGTGAGGCTGGCTGCCATTGCCATTACGACAACAAACTTTGGTCTGGCTCCTGGTATTGTACCGCCAGCTACTGTACGATCTCTGGCCACTACCTCACCTCTATCTCCAAAATAACCTCTTCTTCCACCTCACTAGAGGCTGGCCTTGAGCCACTGCCTCTAGCTGGCTGACTCTGCTCTCTCCGATCCTCTCTAATCACAACACCTGCGTATCGCGATCGAGTTGTTCTCCTTGGTGGCTCCTCCACCACGAGCGCTTTGTCCTTGTCCACTAGCTTCTTGGGTGCTATTACTGCACAATATCACATTTGCAGGTCATCTATCTGCATAATATTGCATTTCTAAGTCATACACTTACATAATCATACTTGCTCAAGTTCAATGGCTTAAAATGAAAGGTTTATGTTTACAGGCTAAGTTAATGCTTCCCATATTTCTAAAATATATTAATATAACCTAAACATGTCATTACTTAATGATTTGATAGTCATACTTCACACTTATACCACCTTAAGAATATCAGGCTCTGATACCGCTTATAATGCCCATCCTCCCTGGAGCATCACTAGTGGTAAATTCAGAGAAAATTTTAGCAAAGTGTCCCCTGATTTACATCCATTGTCTTATAAACAACATCTAAACTATAATAATTACATAAGAAATATGTTCAAATCTGCAAATATAATATGGCCGCTTCTAGGCCCTAGCTAGCATTTCCTACACAAACTATATAACTGCAGCCTCCACAACACATATCACCATAGCACCCATAGTCCAAGATCAGGGAACACTGTACCCTAGCTATCAAATCATATGTACCCATACCATAAAATAACATGTTGTACAACTAAATAATGATACATGTCTAATACATATCGAAAGTCTATTCAACAATATACATCATCATACATCATGAAAAGGAGTAAAACTTCTAATGGTATCATGGCCTAGCCCCGTCACAAGACCTAATACCCTATCGGGCTCCATCTTCTAGCCTGTTAGCTAAAAAAATTTAAATAAAAGTGTAAGTCTAGGCAAAACTCAATAAGTAGGTAAGCAGAAAAATATGATTGTAAATAATATAATAAACAAAAGCAAATAAAGTAGAAAATAATGATGAAAATAGGCAAAATATGGCATGTCTTATGTAGGATATCATAGTCAGTCAATGTTTAGGTTCATTAAGATTTTAATGTTAACATTTCATTACTTATTTCATACACATACTTATAATGATATCGTATACATAGTTAATCGGTTAATACTGGCTTGAATATCGATACGTCATACTGCCCTTTCTATCTGCCAATCCATATTACGCGGCTACCTCCTATACTATTACACTCCTCTACCATCATCCACACACTCCTCAACCATCCACACAATTCCTCCTTGGGAGGTACATAAATCAGAATACTACCCTTTCCTCTTCAGTGCATCAAGTCCATTCGGCACTCCCGGCTAGAAGCTTGCCGGGCCCACACAGCCACACTATTGTATCTAGTGGCACCCTGCCCTCATTGTCTCACAAGAGTACCAATTCTCCATAAACACACCTACTCAAGCAAATCATAGCAATCAGGCCATCGAGGCCAATAGCAATGCCTGGCCGCACCAGTTGCCCACAAAACTGCCCACTAGCCAACTAGGTCACTTCTCACCATATGGTGGACATAAGTTGGCCCCACGACCATCATAATATATATATATATATATATGAGCTGCACTAGGCTCTGCGCCAACCAGACACCAAAATAAAAATTTATCGGCACTCCTAGGGGCATAGAATATAAATACATAATTTCTAAAATAAAATTATTATTTCTTATTTTGTAAATCTCATGTTAACCTAATTTTTTTTTAATTCCTAATGATATGAAAATATTTGATCCAAATCTGAAGTCTAAATAATGTAAATTGAGCAATTTAAAATTAAAATATTAAATATAATAAAAAAATGTTAGACAAAATTGTGCATCTCTTTTGCCCATAAAATTTTTTTGTTAATTCATCATATTATATTGAAATTTTAATAAAAATTTCAGCTTAAAATAATTCAAAATGATAATATTAAAAATAAAATAAAATTTTAAAAGGGTGGGATGCAATCAGCATCTCATTTTCAGGGTATTTAATGTTTAGATTTTTTTGTGGGGTCAAACCATGGAATTTATTAATGAAATTTGATCTAATAGTTTTACGTTGTATATATTTTAACCAACTATGTTTAATTTTGAAAAATAATATCAATAAATTAGTTTTTAATCAACCTCAAGAGGGGTACTTGGTAAGGCATTCTGTCAATGCACTGTTCATCCGAATTTCATCTAATTTTTTCTATTATTTTCAATGTAATTTAATTTATGATAATATAATACATTAATTATGGTTACATAGGGCAGATAATGCATTTTTAAAATCATGTAACTCATATACAAAAATTTTAGATTATAAGTGCCCAAATTGTAATCATTCAAAGAAATCAAATTGAACTTAAAACAACTTTAAAACAAGTACTTGATTACCTTAATTAATTGAGTACCCTCTAATGAAGCCTTAATTTACCCCCAAATATCAGCCTAATCATTGCGAATTTTGCATTAAATTTTATTCAAAACCACAATGAGTGCATTGTCTCTGCCTCTTCAATTTGCACTGAATTCACAGGCTATTTGGGTCATTTAGGATATGTATTTGGAAGGTGATTAAACTTTGATTATCATGCTATAACTAAAATTAAGCACCCTGCTTGAAATTACAATTTCTAGCCCCTAAACTCCCATAAACAACATGTGTATGTTTAACCAATTCAAAAATTTAGCAACTTGTTTTTAATGTTTGATATTGCTGATTATTGGATGTATTTAATCCATCATTAATCCAACCTTAAATGCCCTAATCATAGTCCCTTATTCCCTATTACAATTTTTAACAAATCCCCTTGAATTAGGGTTTGAAATTCATTGAAGATAAATCAATTTTTTGCATGATATTCTTTCATAAATGTCATCATGATTTAAATTAGATTAAGAACTTACCCTAATTTTTAAATTCTTTGGTGGGTCCCACTGATGAGAAATAATTCACAATACTTGAGTGACTACCACTTCTTGATCTCAAAAGAAAATACATCATATAGCCCACTAATCACTTGAATCAACATTTGCTATAGATCACTTGAAACAAATTTGCCTAAAATAGAAAATTGGGATGATGGGGAAAGGGGGTTTATGTTGGCTGGCATGGGCAAGGAGATGAGGATGATGGAAATGGGATGAGCATTGCAAAAACTAACTTTTTATATTTTATATTTTGGTAGTTTATGATCCACCCACTTCCATGCACATTCGCTCTGTTGAATTTTTAAAATGCCATCAAATTATCATTCTTTACACATGTGAGTCATTCATTTGATATATCATATGGCCAAATTAATTTCTCATCCATTATTTCCATAATTTCATCATTTATCATTCAATTAAATTTGATTAAATCAAAATTTTTCAAAAATTACTAGCAACTCGATTTTTTGGCTTTCCACATGCACTTTTTAATTTTTTTCACCTGTTAATTATTAATTAACATATTTCCTCATCATCCTCACATTAATATGGATATTCCATATATTTTTATAAATTTTTGATGATAAAATTTCTTAAAATTTTAATTTTATACTATGCCGCACTAAGAAAATTATCAAAACTTTACCATAGTAAAAATTTACATTTTTAAAATTTCCAAGGCCTTACACCTTTGCATGGAATGGATAAAGTAATAAATGAAGTGCTAAGAAGATTATTCATCTACAATAACTGGATTCATTTGCTAGTTACTATGGACAAACTGGAAGATGAAGGGACTTTATCTGATGAACAACTGGATAGATACTTTGTTTATCATAAGTAAAGATGAGTAATGGACAATCTAAATCATTAGTTTTCCTCTAGCATTAATGAAGCCCATTCTATATTGATGAAACAATAAGCCATTACGGTAACTCTTCGACCGATACTTATTAAGAATCTGGAAATCTTCTTTAAAATCAGTGGTGCTGACCTTTTAGAAGATAAGAATTGAGCAGAAGTCAAAGAATTCAAATGTGCTAATTAGAATGGTCTTCTATCATTAATGGAGTTCACCTACCATCAACAGCTAGAATTCAAAGCAGTTATAAATGAAGCCTCGTTGGAACAAGAAGAATAACCCAAGTATCGAAGAAAATATTCAATACCCTCTTGAGAGCATTTACTAAACTGAGCTAAAACCTTCAGCATCTTTCAAGAGTCGTTAGCCTTGCATTCAAACCTTCCTCAACTTTCTTTAACAGATACAAATTACCTTTCGGGAAGATCATTTACTTCTACATTCAATCCTCAAAAATCTTCACTTATGCTTATTAAAAAATATCTGCACTTTAACTTTGATATTCATTTATCGTAATTTCCTTCAGCTAGTAGTTGAGACTAGACTTAAGAAGAGCTATGATTGTCTGAGTGCAGATAAGAGCTATTTACGCCCCTTAGAGCTGGAATTTAGAAGAGTGCTGGGAGCACTGTGATTACGGCCTCTAGAACTGGAATCTTGAAGAGTGCTAAGATCATTGTAAATACACTCCCTAGAGTTAAAATCTAGAAGAGTGTTGGGAACACTATAGATAAGCCCCCTAGAGTTAGAATCTAGAAGAGTGCCTAGTGCACTTATTATATTTCTACTATTAGAGATCATGGAACCCAAGACACTAAGAGAAGAGTGCTCTTGGAAGAGTGGAGTAGAGTGTTTATTAGAACCACTATAAAAATCCTTGTGTCTTATTTATTTAAGCATTAATTAAGTAATTGGATGGACTGCTAGAGAGATATTTAATCTTAAAGGGGTTTAGCAAATTTTTAAGTACCCAATTTACTCCTCTCCTTTTGGGTTTTTGCCTAAGCTTCGAAACCAACACATGCTGCCTAGATAAATTTAGGGTTGGTAATTCCCCATAATAAATATGAAATTTGTAGTTGATAAAGTTATAGGTATGATATATATTGAATTATATTTAAGGAAATTGTGTGAACATGTCATAATAATAGAATGTATTTGATGTAAGTGAATGTATTTTGATGCAATTTCAGTTATGCTATTGCTATGTGGTTTCGCTTTTGAGTAGTATGTCAGTGTGGATGTGTATTATTATTTATGTTAATGATGTATGAATGAATAGAGTTATGACATTATTTAAAGAATGTTGTACAGGTGTAAAATCCTTATATTTTAGGGGAGATTTTGCTAGATTTTCGATAGACTCCTTCTTTGAAATATAAAATGATAGCGCCCGAGGAGTAGGGCATTACAATATGGCTTAGGGGAGACCAAAGAAATATCTAAAGAAGGAAAGATACCCTGCATTTTTGAAAGTGCACTAAAGAAAAGATGATTGAAATTGGTGTTGAATGTCATTCCTTTGAATTGAAAGGAAGCATGATGTAGGGAAGACAAAAGAACAAGAAGTGGTAGAACAAACTAGGAAGAGGATAATGAAAAGGAACAATGATGAAAGAAGATTGAGCATGAATTTCACACCTTCATTATAAAATCATAATCCCACCTAAATTGCAAAAAAGGAGGAGTGCACCATTTAGCATGATTATTCTGTCAAATGCAAGAGCATGTGGCACACAGGAAATGAAGAAACATGCCCTAATCAAAGTCAACATGCATAAGTACAATGCCAAGCATCTTTTCTCTGCCAATAGAGGCAACAAAGACACTTACAAGGAAGTTTCCATTCTGATGTTTATGTAAGATAATAAAAGTATAGAAGTAGATCCCTAGAAGCATTAATACATTGCCTCTTGATGGAGCTTGAACATCTAGCTCCAGCTAGAGGCCACTAAGTTATGTCCAATAGAAGCTTATTAAACTACCTCCAACGGGATCTCACTAAGTTACCTCCAATGGAAGCTTATTAATATACCTCTAATGGGGGCAACTTGCTACCCCCAAAACTTAGTAATCTACCTCCTAGAGCTTGATGAAACCAATGTGAGACCGTATTACATAAAGAAAGGTAATGAGTGAGACAATATTGAATTTATTCATTAAAATGTATTCTTTGCCAGTTATCGTGGGGACTAGGCCCATTAAAAGTTAACAAGAAGAGCAAATTAAAAAGGAAGCACCTCTTGAATATCAAAGGTGCACCACACAAACTATCATAGCCCTTGTCTTAGGTTCCAGTAAATACAAACTTCTACAAACCTTGTTGATTTTTCTAAGTTCACCAACTAACTCTTATAATCACTCATTACTATTGGACCAAACCTCCTTTACTTAGTTTGATTTTAGTGATGATATAATTAACCAACTAAGTTTTGATGACAAGCAAAAGTATATGAGTGAATGGTTAAGCTACTAAGTGTTCTTTTCCTAAGTGTGCAATAACATAAAATAAAATTAGGAAAATAACTTGAACTAAGTGGATAGCACATACTAGATAAAATTAGAGACAAAATCCACCTTAAATAAAAAAAAAGTCATAAATGCTTAAAGACATATGATCTAAGCATCTAAGTCAAAATCAACAGTTCAGGACATGCATGGCATCATTTCTATGCTTCAAGTCACTTCAAATGTATTCTCAAATGCGACTGAAGTAAATCAAACAAATGCCTAAGTTTCGATGCAGTCACGGCTTCAAAACATACTTCAAAAGGAAAGAAACTAAGTTCAAATGAAATAAAGCTAAGTTCTGGAAACAAGTAATGATTCAGACATTGAAGAAATAAGATTGGACATTACGAGAATATTTTTGGACAAAAAGCCAATTTTGGATGTAGTAGAAGTATGAAGCTAAGACACTGGAAGATCAATGTTGTTTCGGTCAAACTAGACTCATTTGAAAATTATTATTCTGGACAAAGCCAAGATTGAGCAATTTTACTTTATCTAAAGTTATTTCATACAGCTAGAATAACTTATCTTGGATGGACCAAAGCATTATAGATGAAGCTAGTTCATTGCGGACGCAAAGGTTACAAGTTGTATCATCTTGACATTATCCGAAATTATCATTTCATACAGTCTAAAATAGGAAATGACTCCAACAATGCAAGTTTCAAACAAAACACTCTCTTTCGCGCTCATTCCAAATATGCAAAGCCGCAATAACATCACAATGTCAAAAATCTTAATGATTCGCTTGCATTTAATGAACATCATCTTCTATAATGGTGAGATTTTGAATTCAAGTTTTAAAGGGGCAAAGAGAGGTCATTCCAATAGTTAGAGAAATCTTATTGAAAGAACTTAACATAAAATTTACTCTCCAAAAAGATTTTCTTCCAAGAAAGCATTCAACTCCTCTATGCAAAATGTCAATTTGCATTCAAAGCTCACTCTCTACAATAACTCTTTGGAGTCTAAATCAATTGAGTCTTACTTTGAAATATTTTATTATTATTGCTTTGAATTCTTGTACATCTCTACCTAAGTAAGAGGCATTCTATTTTACATTTTTGTTTATTATTTGGGACAACAAGCAAGGGGCTTTCTGAGTGCATAAGTTTGTTGGTGAGCTTGGAAACCAACAATTATAAAGTTTGTTTCTGAGATTTGAAAACCAACAGCTATAGAAGTTTGTTGGTGAGCTTTTAAAACCAATAAGTGATTAGTGAAACCTAAGTGCAACATGAGAGGTTGACCTAGAGAGTGGATAGGTACCAAGTCAGGCTGAACCACTATAAAAATATCACTTGCTTTGTGTTGTGTGACTCTATTTCCATTTATTTCAACACTTGATTTTTATTTGGCCATAAATTTTTAAAAGCTCAATTCAACCCCCCAACCTCTAGAATAAGACAAACAACTACAAGCTTATCAACTTGTATAATTACACTTTCCAATCACTATAAGACTCATCACTTATAGAAAACAAGCTACCAATGCAAGTCACACAACTTGTAGACTCAAAAACTAAAGAATCGGTTATACAATAATTTGCTTCTTGAAAGGCTAAGTTGTACACAATGAAAATCAAATGAAGTAAAGTTTACTCAATGTAGATTAAGTGCTTTGAGCTCTTTTGATAAAGTATAGATAAAACTTGAAAGCTTAAGTCAAGTTATAGCATAGATGGAGTGATCAATTGTGGAAGAAAACTTTGATTTACTTTTAAATGCATACTGTAATTACTTAGAGTTCTTAAAGTTGTTTTTCCTTCGAATCAATCCTCTATTTATAAGCCTTGGATGATTCATAGCCATTTGAAATTGATTTGTTGAGTTATTCACCATTAGATCATGCTTTCGAAAAATGAAAAAATAATCATAGTAATAAAAACAAACCTTTGTGGGGTAGTTGAAGACCTCCTTCAAAGAGCTCTATTGTCAGTGACTATTAGCATTCATAATTACAAATTTTTGTTGACTTGAGGTTGTAATCTGTTGACTCCTTTTTTAGCTCTTGGAGAGGAGACCCACATTCCAATAACAAAACCTTTGTCATCATCAATGTATACTATGTTGACTCCTCTATTAATTATGACAATCCTAAGGATAATTTTATAGACATTTGTTAATTTACATTATCCACTGTAGATGACTCTATGGAAAGCCTCCAACTTGAATATGTTTTCAGGTTCTTTCAATGACCTTTATCAGAGGAAACCTATCCTCTTTTCTATTCTCTAGCATGCAAAACTTTTTTTTTACTTGGCATTTACATGTTTTCTTCCATCTTTACTAGTTTTGAGATGTTTTTAAACTTTTTTGATTTGTTTCATGATAAGGTTAAGTCCAATAACAAATTTACTTTGGTTCCTTTGTGTTTTACTTTATGTTTTCCATTTTCACTTTTGTAATCCTTGGAAACAAAGCTGTTAGTACTTTCTTTTCCCACTTACATGTTTGATCATCATCAAACTAAGTTGTTATTATATATTCATCATCAAAATCAAGTTATTTGTAAGGTTTAGACTCAACAAAACTTCCATCTTAGCCTAAAGTTCCTCTACCCATTGTTTGACCTCAGCAAGTTCTTTTTTTTGGGGATTTAACTTGTTCCTTGGCCTCCTAATGGAAATGTTTCTAAAATTAAGGCACCTATCTACATGAGAAATGGAATTCTTAGCATCACCAAGCTCCCTCTTGAGTAGATTAACCTCCTTCTCAATGAAGTGGAGGTTAAGGTGAGTTTCTTTCAATTCTATCAAATGCATAGAATATTTTCTTTTACCCTTCTAATGAGATATTTGGAACTCCGTCAAGGACTCATGGCTATGGGAGGATAAACTATATAAGGATCTATAAAAGAGGGAAGAACTATATTTTTAGGGCCATTATGGGTCTTGAAAAGGAATGAGAAGAAAAATGAGGTAGTTCATAAAAAAAAGTTGTGACATCTTGGATTCAGGGAAATCATATCTAATTTCCCTAAAACAATGTAGAAGACCTTGACCTTACATCTATCTTGCAAAAGGTAGCTCTCAACTAGAGGAAACTAAATAATTATGGGAAAGATCCTGATAAATGATACCTCCAACTATAGATTAAAGTACTTCTTGACTAGAGTGTAATGAGATGCCTTCAGTTAGAGCTTAAAAGGAAAAAATATTAACAAGAGATCTCACTCATATCTTTCACTGTTAGATGGGGGGACTAGTGTTGAGGAACCCTAACATAAAAGTGTCAAAGCGGAAGTCAAAAAATACATGTGGACACTTATATCAAATAAGATCCCACCTATATAGGGAAGCCAAATTTCCCATATATAGTGTTGTTTCCAAAAATGGGGTGTATGGAAAACCATTAAATAAAAAAGATTGAAAAACTGAATGAATATGCAAGTGCAAGAATGAGATAGCACACAAAATAGCAAATCACACCAAGAGGTATAGTGGTTCGGGCTAACTTAGCACGTACTTCATTCTCCAAGGTATCCCAACCTTAGGTTCCACTATCCATTGTGGAATCACATCCTTTCTTGCTAATAGAAATCCCAAAACCCAATTAGAAAGAAAGATGTACAAGGGAATGCCTCTAAGTAGGCTGAAATGTATGAAAATTAAAGCTTAAATTTAAAATTACTCAATAAAAACAAGATGCTTCAAACTCCTCTTGCATTGGATTTGATGTAGCTTAAAGCTTAATTAAAAGTTGAGGCATAGTGTGTTAGTCCCCTAGGTGTTAGTAGCTCAAGAGGGGGGGTAGGGGGAATTGAGCTTCATAAAATTTTGGCCAAATTAAAAATTGTGTAGAAAAGAATTAAGAGGAAAAGCATAAAACACACTAAAAGTCTTATAGTAGTTTTGCCCAAGATGAGTTTCTACTCCACTCTCTAAGACAATTCTCTACTTAGGTTCTACTAAACACAATCTTTCACACATCATTGATTTCTCCAAGCTCATCAAAAAAGTATTATAACAATCATGCTACAAGTATATCAACTTGAAAAAGTAACAATTTTCCCTTCACTACAAGCATGCCCCACTTCCAGAACTAAAAACCCCAGAAATTAAAACACTAATAATTTTGTATAATGTTGTTGCCTCTCGATAAGTTGCATTGTATGCAATGAAGCAATAAGTGAATAAAAAGATTATTTAATATAAAACATCTACGTTGAACTCCTTTTAAGTCAGAATTGATGAATCTTTAAAGTAGTTCAAAGTTTGAGCATAGTTGGAGTGAACATTTGGAAGAAAACCTTTTATCTTTGTAAATGAACCATGTAATCTTACTTTAAAAGTTCAAAATGTGTTTCTCCTCTGAGTGAATTCTCTATTTATAAGCCTTGGATGGATTCGTAGCCATTTGAAACTCGACTATTGCAATTTTAGGCATTAAATTGGACTTGCAAAAATTGTATAAAATATTCTAGCATTAATGACAAACTTCTATGGGACTTATAATTCCTCTATCAAAAACTTTGTCAATTGAGAAGGGCCCCAAAGACTGTTTTTATCTCCTTTGCCAATGCCTCTATTAAAAACTAGCCATTATGGCTTTGATGACAAACTTCTATGATCTCAACATTTCCTATATTGAAATCCTCTATCAATTATTGGAGAGAGGAATTTCAAGGCAATGACATTGACAGACCTCTATTGTCACTCAAAGTCCTCTGTGGATTCTTCTGGTGGCTTTGACAGTTTTAACTACTCCCAATGGCTAGTTTGCAGATCTCTATCAATTTGAAAATTCCTCTATGATGTCTTTTGTGAAGAACTTTTAAGTTGAATTCGTTTCCAAATTCTTCCAAAGATGTCTTTTAGAGGCTTTCTTTCCTCTCTACTTTCCTCTATCATGCAAAACTATGTAGAAACTTGGCTTTTACATTTCTTCTTCCATCTTGACTTATTTTATGATGTGTTTAGACTATTTTGAGTTGTTTCTTTATGGAGTTAAGTGCTTTAACATGTTTATAACTTGTTTCTTGATACTTTTGACCCTTGTGTTTTTCAAATTAAATTCTGCAACACATGGAAATAATGTCATTAGCATCCTCATTTGTCTATGATAAATCAAGCCTTCATTAGGTTGGGAGTCCATGCCTCAGATTCAACATTCTTCCTCATTTTGATGATGAAAGAATATTTGAGTATTCATTTATCTTGTCAAATATACTTAGAAAAAATATTAAAACTAAAGCTCCTCGATGCACTTTTCTTAATAGATTTTATTTCCCTTAATATATGAGTCCTCTAAAAAATGTTAAGGATCACTAAGTTCTCTCTACCCCTTTTTGGCATAATTAAAAAGAGAGGGTGGAAACTTAGAAGGGTATGAGGACTTGTTAAAGTTAGAGAAGCATGTTGTGAGTTAAACCAGTGATGATGCAATACACATATAATGAGCATGAGCAAAAATTGATCAACTTCATAGATCCCATAAATGTGAATATAGCAATACATGTTGAAACCAATGAAGAAATTCATTTAAGCATCAAAATGTATACAAAGGAAGATACAAGGTAATCACAAAAGGTTGGAAGAGCAATAACTTTAGGGTTTAGGAAGAGGGTCCTTGGTGGGAGGGAAAAGAGATAGGCAATTTAGGGAAAAAGCTATGGAGGATACTAAAATGGATGATGGGATTGATGTTGTTGTGGGTTGAGGAGGAGGCTTAGATAGGCTTTGGAAGGTAGACCCTCCTGGCTTGGTTATGGGAAGTTTGGTTGAAGGTTTTGCCTCAGGCATCGAGGTTTGGAATGGAAAGGTGGGGGGAGTTTTGGTTGGGTGGAAGGAGAGGGTTGGTTGAAATTTTGGGTTTGTTTGGTCAAAAAATCATAGATTTTGACAACAAGATGTTTTCTTGTCTTTTGTTTCCTAATAGGTTTGAGTTTGGGAGTGGTTTGAGGTTTAGGTTCTCTAGGTTTCCTAAGTGTGGCAATTTATTTGGTAGTTCTCTTAGGAGGTTGAGGAGCGAAGAGTGGGAAATTTTAAACCAAAAGAAGGTTGTCTAGAACTTGGGTTTCTGGGGTTGGTTTGGCTGATGGGGGGAACCACATAGAAATGGGGTTCCATAGGTGGTGGAAGAGTTGGTAGGGTTGTGGGCTTTAGTGGTGGGATGATTTTAATCCTAGCCCTATACCCTATAGGACAAATTTACCATGTTCGGCTAAGGATAATGAATAAGGTGAGATCCAATCCTTGTCTTGATGTTTTCCATAGATTTACGAATGGCATCTTAGATAGCTAGCATTTGGGTTCTTTAATCTTTGGTATAGGTTTTGGAGTAGGGGGTGATAAGCCCATAATTTATCATATTTTAGATACCTAAATTCATATGTTTTTATCCTTAATTGACATGATTTCATTGATTTATATCCACATTTGATCAAGTATTGTACTTAATAGATTTAGTTTGTGTTTCAGGTCAATTTAATGGAATTTAGGACAATTTGGGCCAAAACAGGCTATTTTTGTAGCAGAGATCTTCATGTGCATGTATACCAATTCAAGAGCATCAATCCTAGTCCTTGATCAAGCATTAAACATGAAGATAAATTGGGATTATATAGCTGATTATGCAGTGGACAACTAGGTGGACCCATTGTTAAATGGATGGTTGAGATTAATTGGTTGGAGATGAAGTTTTAGAAGATCACATCACTTCAATTGAAAAATCCTAACCACCACTAAACATATAAACATCTAAGAGAACCCTAATTAGCAACTTGTGCAAATCAAATAGGGGAGAATTTCATGCGCAAATCAAATTACAAATTTGTTGCACAAATTAGATTGTAAAATCCTTGTGCAAATTAGATTTGAAGCTTCTTGCATAAATCCATTTGGGTTTGTTTATATTGCACAAATAAATTGAAAAAATTAATTGACTCAATTCTCGTGAAGTTTACACGTTAATCAAATTGAACAATTGCATGCACAAAAATCAATTACATGGAATTTTCCATGCACACTATCAAGAGCATGTTTATGCACAATTTAGATGGAATTTTATGCACAATCAATTATGGAATTCCACAAGTCAGAAAAATTAGTGCAAGTTTATACAAAGTGATTTGCACATAACCATGATAAGCAAGCAATGTGAGTGCACATGACTTTTTTATACAAATTGATTTGCACAATGTGCAAATTGATTTTTATAAAATTGATATTGATTTGCATGTGTAAAATTTGATTTACTAATTAGACAAATTGATTTGCACAAGGGAATTAATCTGCATAATTTATTTGTGCATAAGTTAATAAAGGTGCACATGGTTTGAATTGATTTGCATATGAATTTGAGTTGAATGAAATTGTGCATTAAATTTAAGCATCAAACATTACACACAAAAGCAAGTGCTTGAAGATGAGAATTGCATAAGTGCAATTAGATTGAAGGCTATAAAAAGAAAACTTCAAGTGGGTGTCAGCAAGCATCCAATTCCCAACACTCTCTCTCATGTTTTCAAGGGAGCTCTATTGCTGAATTTTTCAGCCAATTGGGACATGTGAAAGGAGTGCAATTCAAGCTACAAATATGAAGAGATGAACTCAAGTGTTAAAGAATAGAAGATTGCTACAACTCTAATAGAATAGTTCTTTTCTAAACTCCTATTTTTTAATTATTCTATTTGAAGTTCAGATTCTATTCATGTTGAGAGATATCGTTTATTTTGATTTTATTGATTCAATCATGAATAGCTAAGCTTATCATATATAGGGTTTGATGGATCCTACCAAGGAAGCTTATTTTGATTGTTAGTTGTTGTTTTAGATTATCATCAATCCAGTTTATTTCTTTTTATCCATGCTTAGTGCTTTCAATTGATTAACCATCATGAATTGTGATTCTTAGATTATGCCTAAGAAAGATAATTTAGGGCTTGAGAAAGATAATTTAGGGATAAACTCTTGCATAGAAGAAAACATTATTCATAATAGTGGAGTTGTATATTTGCATTGAATGCTTGATCTCATGGAGTTGTATATTTGCATTGAGTGCTTGATATTAATGAGTTTATTTCATGTGGATTCTCATGGACATATAGTGGATCTCATTGATAAACATACTCATCATTGCTCGATAGAGAATGATAAGTGCCTTAATGCATCAAATTGACATTATGATGATGACATTCTAAACAACACTATTGCATTGAAACAAGTGGAATTGCTAGGTGAAGCTAAAATCCTAGATTTTTCTTATTGAATTCTAATTTTTCATTTGAGAAATTTTTCATTGTTTATTTTTATTTTTGTATTTTTTTTGTTGCATTAAATCTGATTTTAATTGTGCCCAACTCATTGATCAAATAATTGTTAACCAATACAAATTTAGTACTTGGTTTGGTCTAGCCAATTCCTTGTGGGATTTACATTTGAATTTATTGATTCACTATATTACTTGCAAACGTGTGCACTTGCGCGATTGTATGATTTCATTCTCATCAAGGGGTTTTGGTTTTAGTTTTGGAGAGAATCTTATCAGTATAAATTCTGATTAGGATGAAAGGGTAAGATAAACTTGTGATCCAAGATTGGGTGGCTAGAAGGATGATGAGGAGGATGAAGTAGATTTGGGTGAAGGCATTAGAA
Source organism: Pouteria campechiana (assembly GCA_036873735.1). NCBI lineage: Eukaryota > Viridiplantae > Streptophyta > Magnoliopsida > Ericales > Sapotaceae > Pouteria > Pouteria campechiana. The sequence continues at coordinate 19,772 of JAYJMB010050827.1, forward strand.
GAGCTTTGGTTGGTGACATTTGTTTTGTTTTTGGAGATGCAAGT
>JAYJMB010050838.1:0-29221 GCA_036873735.1 Pouteria campechiana
TGCACTTACATCTCATCATAAGATGTATATTGAACAAACATAAATCCTTGGTAATGCAACCTTGATAATGCAATCATACTGTGAACATATACCCATGCGGCTCAAGTCATCATTATTTCAATATACATTCTACACCCAGGTGTATCATATTGATGAGTGAATTTCATTCAATTACATTATTTATATTTAAGCTTAATTATTTACAAATCCTCATTTCTTTTAGATAATTTTTATATTTATTTGTTGGATTTTCTAGGTGTTGTGAAGATGGAAAAGAAGACAACTATAAAAGACGGCCCTCGCCTAGTGCTAGTAGCACCAAGATCTTCAATCACCACCTGCTAGACAGCAAGCTGGTGCCCACCTAGCACTGTCAGTGCCAATGCCCATAATTTTAGCAATGTTTTTTTTACTGCGTAGATGGATGGTTTTTAAGTAGGGAAGCTAGGGTTTTTAAGGGTTACTTCCACTTCCATTTAGAGAGTTCTTTTCTAAGGGTTTTGAGGCGAATTCTCAGAGTTTTCTCTTGGAGAAGAAGGAGAGATTGCAAATAAGAAAGAAGAAGGAGAGAAGATGTTCTTCATTCTGATCATCTTGTCTAAGGGAGTTATTTTGTTTTTTCTTATGAACTAAATCTCTTTTTCTTGGGTGAAGATGTAAACCTTTTTGATACTCTTTATTATGGATTGTTGGTTATTAATGGCTATATGATCTTGTTTCATTCATGATGTTATTTGCAATGATTTAACTTATTTTATTACTTGATCACCAATATTATGAGTTAGATTAATTATCAAAGTGTGGTTAAGGTAGACACCATATGCTAAACCATGAGCTCCCTTGAATGAAAAGGATAGATGGTCTAGGTAGACACCATATGCTAAACCATACTAATTTGATTTATTATGTTCTTAAGCTTAATGGATTTTCACTCAATTTTGCTACACATCATAGGTAATTGGAATGAGTGAAAATACTTGATTTAAATCCGTACACATAACGATAGTAATCTTACTTTTGAAAGAAAGAACCTAAGTGAGGCATCGAATCAAATATTCCATTAGCAAAGGGGTATCATCTAGTGATGAAATCAGATCCCTAGACCTTTGTATCTTGCTAATCTCCATGCATTATTTTTATTCACTGATTTACTTGCATTCAATTAAGTTTTTGAAATTCTGAAATTATACCAAACATTAATCCATGTTTATTTAGTTATAAATCCACTCTTTTTAAGGCTAGGATAGTTTAGAAACTAAAACTAATTAAGTTGGTTTGACCATTCTCTATGGGATCGTCCCTTGCATTGTATACTATACTGTTATATGTCCATACACTTGCGAGGAATTATAATTTGAACTACAAGTTTTTAGCGCAGTTTCTAGGGAATGGTTCCAAATTGATTTGATTAAGATTAGTTATAATCATTTTTTCTATTTTTGTGTATAAGTGTATATGAGATTATTTTTAATTATTTCCTTCTTTCCACTACAGTATTGTAAATGAACAGAAGGAGATCTCTGAATCTAACTCTATTTCCATTAAACGATCGTTTTGATAAAGTAGAAATTGAAATAGAGAATTTAAACAAAGGAGAAGTAGTACACATGGCTGACAACGTGGACAACCAAGTGGATCAACAAGAGCAACAAGTTCAACAGGCTCAACAATTAATGAAAGAGTTTGCACGCTCTATCATAGGAATTTCACCTTCATGCATTGTATTAGATGAAGATGCTAGAAATTATGACTTGAAACATATTCATTTAATGTTCTTCCATCTTTTCATGAGATAGCTTTAGAGGATCCATTGAATTTCATGCATGATTTCTATGTAACGATCCAAACATTTCCATTGCAGGGGGCAACCGAAGATCAGTTACGTATGAGATGTTTCCCATGCACTCTAAATGATGCAACAAAGACATGGTTTATGATAGTAGCTCCAGGCTCATTAACAACATGGGGAGTAGTTTCTAATAAGTTCATTGGTAAATTTTACTCTTATGCTAAAATTGCTAAATTGAGAAGCAAAATAGCTACTTTCTATCAATTGGATAGTGAAGCTTTCATGAGGCATGGGAAAGCTTTAAAGTAATTTTGGTTCCATGCCCTTATCATAGATATCCACTTAAGTTACTTAGCCAATTTTTCTATGATGGACTAACACAACCATGCCAAGTTATGGTTGATAATGTTGCAGGTGGAGCTATATTTGATATTGAAGAAATAGATTAATATATTGTTAGTAGTGGCATGTCTTAATGTTTTAATTACCACCTTGTTAATGGATTTTAAGGATGTAGATTGCCATCATAATTCTACTCAGATCTAGGGCTATGGGTAAGTGGTGGTATATATTTTAGAATGTACATTAGTGTTTTATTTGATTTAATGAATAATTGTAGAGGTTAGCCCCTAATATTTCAAGGGAAACACTATCTATTTTTTGTAGAAAGTAGACCATTTACAAAATGGGACTCGACCACCCAAACCTAAAAGTGAGCAAATCCTAGTGAAATGTAATGCAAAATGGTAGGTCGCGCCTCGGAAGGCGGGGCATGACAAAATGGTATCAGAGCCAAATAACTTATCTGTGTAATAAGTTTAAGTTAAGAAAGGAGCCCAAAACCATGATGACATTGGATTTTGGAAGAAATAGATGATGACATGCCAATAAGAGTATATTAACATTTGATAAATATGGAAGAACATATAAACGGAAAAGAAATGTTATTTATATGTTAAAGGTGTGATTTAGGGAATTAAGGCACTAACAAATTGATAGAAATGATGAATTAATAGAAATGTTGTACTGATGGTCTAAATATGAATTGATTCAATGTTTGATTAAGATGAGATGACAAATATTTGTAATGATCAGAGTAGCGTAGTGAAGCATAGTGATGCTTATATGCATATTGTTGGAATGTTTGGTGATGCTGATTTGCATCTTGTTTGAATAATTAGTTTGTTATTGCTTTACAAGGTATGTAGATTTGAAATGATAAAACTGTGAAAGTTTCACAAATAAGTGTTAGCAATTGAATTTGGTTTGGTTGTTTAACTATATTGTGATGAAATCATTGGATTCCTTTGATCAAAATGGCTATGTGAATTTTGTTGGCTATTTTAATGTTTTTATTGAATTCATATAAGAAAATTTGAATATGGCTTCATGTGTTTTGTGGTTATAGTTGGTTATTGTAAATGATGATATGTCAATGAATGTTTTATTGAATAAATTTTCTTATTAATAATTGGATTGAGTAAATTATTGGATAGGGGTAGTGACTATCCCCTTTATTTGATTATATGTGGGCTATTGTAAGTGATGGGTTAATGTTATGACTTAGAAGGTTAAAAGTTTGTATTTTAAGTATTCGTTTAGAAAGCTGTTCATTGAGTAATTTGTATAATTGCAGTGTTATTGTGATAAGGTATAGTATGATGAAATGAGGTGAATTGTGATTAATGAATTTGTATACTTTTAGGATTATTTGATAGAGAATTGGAATGCATACTTGAATAAGAATACAAGTTGGGATTTGGACATTAGTTAGAATACGATCGGTATGTAATTGAGTCTGGATGCTTGTTTTGAAATTGATTGACATTTAATGTTGATATGGGCTATAGATAAATGGTTGGACTGTTTGATGAAACATTGTGTATATGAGAAGTGAAATTATAGGATATGCCTTGTGAGGCATTTGAGTTTGTGTGGTGGTAGAATGACTATAGTTTGGATGGTGTCGGGATAACACAAAGATGTCAATATTGTGGAGACTTCGTTTGGTTTGGGTTTGACTATTGAAATAGGATTTGACCATTTGGTTATTTGGTAAGTCTAGATGTTGGCCATTGGGTTGAGGTTGGCCTTTCGATTACTTGATTAAGTTTTGGATATTTGTTTATTTGATAATTGATTATTTGATTGAGGCTTGGATGCATGACTATGGTTCATGCTTAGATTTAGATGCCTTTTGGATAAAATTGATATGTATTTGAGATTAGGATGCCTGCTAAAAATTGATCATTGTGTATTTGAGGTTTGGATGCCTACTGGGTTGGCTACTTTGGATGTTTGGGATCCTACCCATAACAGGGCTTTGTTTGATTATGTCACTAGTGATGGCAAAGAGGCTTGATTAGCCTATTGTATGTGGACGCCTTTGTTTATTTCATGAGTGTGGATGGAGAGCTTGTAGATCCTTGGTTGTAATAAAGGCGAGATACCATGTGGTCATGGATCTCACAAAATTTGCAGCCAAATTGTAAGGACAAACTAAAATACACCGAGTTGTAAGGGAGTTGAGTCCACTTGATGGTGATTGCCACTTGATTGTGGTTTAGATCACTTGGTTTGGATGTGGCTTCCACTTGATTATGGTTTATGGCTAAGTCCACTTTGATGTAGCCTCCTGAGCATAGTATTGGTTGAGAGCAGGTAAATGAAAGTATAGATACATTGGTTTGTTTTGACTACATGATAGTAGTTCCATTTGCACGTGTGAAGTCGATTGGCTAATGAATGGATGATGAGACATATAAGGATAGTAGTATGAAATGACATTGTTGTATTGATATTGGTATTATATTGATGGGATTGTATAATTTGTTATGGAATTGTTGTACTTTGAATTTATTAAGATTGTATATGTGTTTAATATTAATTGTATTGGCATTGTTTGAGTGACACTCAATAGATGCAATCCTCATGATGGAAAATGAATTAGGAAAATGACTTGTTATGACACTTGTTTGTTTGATATTGCTTATGATTATGTAAAGTCATAATATTAGTAAGGAAAAGTAGTTACAATTCAAGATGTGGAGATACTAATTGAAATTATTGAACTAAGCGTTGAACTCCGACTATTTGATAAAATGCATGAAATTGATAGAATGGGTAATTATCTTATGTAAATTATGAAATATTATTGAAATTTGGGAACCGTTAACATATTTTTGATATACTTGATGTATAATTTGGGTTGAATTAAGTGATGATGGTGATATAAGTTTTGAATTAAATTGCGAATTAAAGAAATCATGAAAAAGCTTATAGTATTGCAATTTTTTGTAAGGAGGAGAGTTTACAACACCTGTGGTATTCGAAATCTAACCATATGAAAATGGGTCAAGTTTACTCTATGAATTTGATAAATTTTACTATTTTGAGCTATATAAAGTCAATGAAAAGAAAAGAACTTAAGTGGTAAAATTGATCCAAAGCATGCTTATAATCTATGTGAATAGCCAAAATGGGGTATTATATGTATTGTAATGTACGTGGAACATTTGATTGAGCATTGAATGCAATTTGAAAGGAAAATGACCTATGAAGTTATTTATGAAAGAAAAAGGTGTGGTGAATAATAAGAACAAGTCTCATTTCATGTATGAGATGTGTGGAAATTTCTTATTGCAATTTTTGAAGTATTTTATGTGAAATGAGACCATTAGTGATTCTTATAAGTGTGAATTTTGAATTCAAATAGCCTTTGTGATGAAGGGGTTATCAATTGAGTTTGAAGTGATAGTTAATTTATTAAATAAGTATTTTGAGATGATTATGCATGAAAGTAATGAAAACTGAAATAGTTAAAAGTTTAGTGATCATAGATGAGAGAAAAAGTGGAAATTTTGGAAGAAAACTAAAGGAGCACAACTGTATATTATGAAAATGCCAAATTTAAAAAGGGGATCATTGTGATTGATTTTTGACATGAATAATGGACTAATTTGAAATAATGTTAAACATAGAAGTTGTAGATAATGAAATTTCTGTCCAATGGAAGTAAAATCACTTGATTCAAATATCATATGAGGAAGTTATGACTAATACACCAAAATTGTTCCAGATGACTAAAAAATAATGAGATGAATGACATGGGTTAACTTTATTTAAATTTTTTACATGTTGTGGGATGATTTGGAAAAAGTTGTTAACAGGAAAATTGCATCCCTTGAAGTTATCTTTCCAATTCCTTAAAAATAAGGTAATTTAAGTATTGTATATAAAAGTTATGCTCAAATTACTAGCACTATATCAGGAAAAAATTTTCCTGCTGCAGCAAGGTATTTTCTTGCCGCGACAAGGCTTTAGAAAACCAAAAATTTTTTTTTAGCCTACAGTAAGTCCTTACCATGGCAAGGATATTCTCTACCATGGCAAGGCATTTTCCTACCATAGTAAGGCTTCAAAAGTGTGTTTTTTTGGCTTGTCTAGTAAGTCCTTGCTACGGCAAGACTTTTCCCTACCGTAGCAAGGGTCCTGTGGCATGTTGAAACACCGAAAAAACACAACATTTTAAACTCATTCCATCCCATTTCTTATTTTTTTGATTCTGTTTTCTTCCCCATGCCCTAGCTCTTATACCCAGCCCTCACAAACTTGAATTTTTGCCCATTTTGCTAGGAAAACAAGTTGTTCTGATATGTAATCATTCATGCATGTACCCGTACCAAAATTTTATCCTTTTGAATGATGGGAAATGGAGGCAGTGCCATTTTCTTCCAATTGGAGTGAGATAATGGGAGTGTTGGACTTGGATTCTCATTCACGGATTGAAGCTATGCTTGGAATCTTCAGCAAGATGATTTTTCCCATCTGATTTTTTATTTTTAATTAGCCAGGGTTTTGTAAATTCTATGAACAGTAATTTTGGGGGAATTTCATGATGTTTGTTGTATTAATCATGGGAAAATAATTTAACTATGCATAATGAGATGTTAGAACTGATTTGGGTATAAAAATTGATGATTTTGCTAGGCTAAGGTTTTAATGAATAGTAAAAATTGGGGAATTTCATGAATTTTGTGAAATTATAATGGGAGAAAATTTAATGCATGACTTATAATGTTTTGAAACTTGTTTGGAATAAATTGGACATGTGAAGCATGTGTTTAAGCTATGACCTAAATTGGGTTAAACAGGGCTTTTGTTTGTGGGCTATGTAAACCCTGAATTGGGTAAATGGAAAGCTTAATTGAGCTGTTTAAGGATAAGTTATGGAAAAACTTCGATTTAGCTAGTCTATGACACATGTTTGATATTTTCAATGAGAAAAATATAACATTTTTCAATGAGAAAAATAATGAGTATAGAAATATGCACTTGAGAAATATATAGGTTTAGTTATAAATCATACTCATTGGTTTGGAAGAAATCAGTTTGAGCTATGTTTGTAATGAATGAGATTTTACCCTATACAAGATGATCTGAGAAGGACGAAAAGTTATAGAGCAGGAGAAATGGTTTGGAGCTAAGAGCCAAAGGTAAGTAGGCATTTGTGCTCATTGCATAATTAGGTATAATGTTAATCTTTTTGTTTGAAAGATCGAGCATGTATGTTTTGACTAGGGATAGTGGATATACCATATTTGTTTAAGATTGATGTTGTTAGTTGTTAAGAATAATGGGTATCCCATGGAATGATTAATTGATGTTTGGTCCAACCTTGAATATCTAGTATGAGGAATAGAAAGTATTCATTTGTTGTATATTTAAGTTGAAGTTTGATACAATATAAGATTGATTAGTTGGATGAGGATAACATGGAATTCTTTGTTTGGTATGAATTGATGAACATATATTCGTTTTGATTGTTCATAGTGATGAATATCAGTTGTTTGATATGAAATGTGCTCATTGTGAATTAATTATTGTTGATATTTGTCTACTTACTAAGTTGCCGGACTTACGCCTTCTTATTTATATTTTTAGTTGAAAGGTCAAGGAAAGTATTTCTGAGAAAGTTTGAAGACATTTTGATGATATGATTGAATGTTGGGATTAGAATCCCATTGTATGTGTATCATTGCATTTAATGATTTTAATTGATCTACAATTGTAACTAATAGATTTTTAATTGAGTAATATTTGATATTGAAGAAACTAGATTAATATATTGTTAGTAGTGGCATGTCTTAATGATTTAATTATTAATTTGTTAATGGATTTTAAGGATGTAGATTGCCATCATGATTCTACTAAGATCTAGAGCTATGGATATGTGGTTGCATATATTTTAGATTGTATATTAGTATTTTATTTGATTTAATGAATAATTTTACAGGTTAGCCCCTAATATTTCAAGGAAAATGTTGTCTGTTTTTCTGTAGGAAGTAGACCATTTATAAAATGGAACTTGAGCACCCCACCCTAAAAGTGGGCAAATCCTAGTAAAATATAGTGTAAAATGGTAGGTCGCGCCTCGGGAGGCAGGGCGTGACAATGGTGGACTGAACAATATAACCGTGAAGGCAATCTCCATCAAAATCTCTAAGTAAAGGTGCACAACAAAGAAGATTTTTTAATTAGTTTAAGTCCATAGGGAGCACCTTAACATAAAATGCAATGAGGAAGTATTGATGCATAGATGGAGGCCTATTTGGAGGCCTATTTGCCAAGATGAGATCACCACTTCCCAAATACCCATATACTATATCACCTAGCTATAGTTCACTATGATACTTTAACAAAATTAGACCACTCTTTCTCTTTACATAGCACTCCCTCATATGATATACATGTGAATTGCAATATATCTTAAGCTTTCTGTGCAATTTATAGACATTAAATATTTATTTTGCTTGAAAGATTTTCTTCCCCTAAAGTTTTTAGATGTAGCATCTAATTTTCTTGATTTCTCTATTGTACTTTCATTCCTTCTTTCAAAGTGCTTCTTGGATGTATCTAATGAACTAGAATAGACATTGAAATAGGTTTGAATCATTAGGAATTAACTCATTATCACATGACAAAAAATGTGTTTCCCCATAAATAAAAATGTATTATGATTCTTTTGATCATCACAAGATAATTTTAGCCGATTCCATAGTATATAGGATAGCTTGCCAAGAATTACAAGAGATCCTTTTGAAAGCTATAAACCAAGACAAACACTCTGCTGATACAACTTCAATACATTATTATTATTTCCTACTTTAATCATAGCTAACATTGAATTCTTTGAACTAGCATATTTATGAATTACGTCATGTAAGTGAGAACTAACTTCTTTGAATGCTTCAAATGTCAATATGCTAGATCAACCATTTTCATTCTAGAGGACATGGGATATAAATTTTGTCCAAGTTGCCATTTCCATGCTAGAAGGAGTCACACAATATCAATTGTGTTGTATTTTATACACTTCCACAACTGTCCTCATTAATCATTTTCATTCTTGAAATTGGATCATAAGAAGGTTAATTTTTAGATAAGGAAACATTGAAACTCCTCCTAGAAGATGTTATTGTGAGTATTCCTAAGCCAAGCAAAATCAATGGAATAAGAGAGCAAGTCACTTTCCTGATAGGGATTGAATTTGCTTAATCCTCTTTTGCATACTTATCCTAATTCTAATTAGGTTATCTCGATAACAATCCATAAGATCATATAACAATCCATATTGGTGATCAAGCAATAAAATAAGTTAAATCATTGCAAAAAACATCATGAATGAAACAAGATCATATAACATTAATAACCAACAATCCATAACAAAGAGTATCAAAATGGGTTACATCTTCACCCTAGAAAAAAGAGATTTAGTTCATAAGAAAAACCAAAATAACTTCCTTTCACAGGATCATCACAATGAAGAACATCTTCTCTTCTTCTTCTTTCTTACTTGCAATCCCTCCTTTTTTCTCTATAAGAAAATCTCCCAGAAGTTGACCTCCAAAACCTCAGAAAGAATTCTCCAAATGGAAGTGAGAAGAACCCCTCAAAAACCCTAAATTTTCCCTTAAAAACCCCACAACTATGTAATATAAAAAATCTACAAAAAATATCAATCTACTACTGGCACCGGCGGCGACGGCTTGCTGTCCGGCCACTGGTGGTCGTAAGTCCTGGTGCCGACTTGATGACTCCTTTGCAGCTTGATTTTTAGCTCCTTTTTGTATATTCTCTTTTCCAACTTTTGAGCTTCTTCTTTTCCTTCCATTTTCTCTTCTTTTTCATCTTTAAGATACCTAAAAAATCAAGAAATGAATATAAAGTTTATCTAAAAGGAAAAAGAATTTGCAAATAACTAAGCTTAAATATGACTAATATAAGTGAATGAAATTCACTCATCAAAGGTGTATAGTGGAATGTATCTCACTAAACATAAAGGACGATAATATTGGGTTATTCATAAGGATCAGTACTATTATTTAAGTAGCCCACTCTGATACCATTTGTTGGTCCTTAAGGCTTGGTTTAATCCAAGAGGGGAGGGGTGAATTGGGTTTATAAATTTTTCTAGCTCAACCCCTGATTAATTTAACTTCCCTCTTTTTGTGCTTTTGTGCAAATTGTAATAGAATAAATGATGGAAAGATAAAGTGTAAGCAAATAAATCAATCACACACAGGGGACAAGATATATAGTGATTCGGTATAACCTCCCTACTCTACAATTCCAAGAACACACCCCTTGTGTCTTAGGTTCCACTATCCCAAATAGTGAATACAACTAGTGCCATTGTACTCTTCTAGATTTCAGTTCTAGGGGGCATAAATAAATTACCAATTGATTGTGAGACACTCTCTAACATCCAAGTTCTTCATCTTGATTCCAGCTCAAGGGAGCATAATAACTAGTACCTTTTGCACTCTTTTAGATTTCAGCTCTAAGGAGTGTAATACAATCTAATGAGTTGATTATGAGAAACACTCCAAGAGTTATCCTTGTTCTTCTTGAAATTGGCCTCCAATACTAACTCAAGGAATTACACAAATAAAAATATAACGAGATTATACTTTTTGGATAATGTATCAATGTAATGTTGGGGAAGACTTGATCTTTGAGTAGCTCTTTATGGTGCAGAAGATCTTACCTTAGTGTTAGTGAAAAAGGCCTTGAGTAAAGATTAAGAAGTTGAAAGTGTTATTCCCATAGGCTAGGCTAAAACCTAAGAGGGGAGGAATGAATTGGGTTATTAAAAATTTTGCTTAAACCCATTGAAGGATTAAAGTCCCCCTTAGCAATTCAATGAAAACAATGTAAGAAATCAATAATCAAACAAAGGTTTTTATAGTGGTTGGAGTCAACTATTCTACTCCAATCTTCTAAGCACTCTCCTCTAGTGACTTGGGTTCCACTATCTCACTATAGCAGAAATACAACCAGTGCACTTAGCACTCTTCTAGATTCCAACTGGGGCTTAAAACTAGTGCTTCTTTACTCTTCTAGATTCTAGCTCTGTGGGGCATAAGACCTAGTGCCTCTACACTCTTCTTGATTCTAGTTCTAGGGGGTGTAAACATAATATAGCCACTGACTGTGAGACACACTCCAATAGATCAGTGTAACTATTCTTCAGTCTGGTATCCAATAGCAACTCAAGGCAACAAAGAAGTAAAATATAAAAACATTAAATACACTTTACAAAGTATTTCAATGATTCCATTGGGGAAGAAATGAAAGCTTTAATTATAGACGTGAAAGTCCTTCCTAGAAATTTGTTGAATGCCTTTAATGATTGATTGAAGTTTTGAGCTTGAAGGCTTTTTGCTTTGTGTGTAAAAATGAAGGTAAGAGCTTAGTAAATGCAATAGTTATTTTTCCTGGTCCTAGATTTACTTATACCCAGCTTTGGATTCCAACCATTAGAGGTAGGTGAGCTTCATTAAATGCAGAAGAATGCTTGAAATTTCTCTCATTGAAATCTACCTTCTTTTGGTTTGTTTTATGGGTTGTGAAAGCTTGCTACACCATTCTTGCCAGAGATAGAAATCAGACGTTTGGTTCATCTAAAGTAAAGTGTTTATCACATCTAGAATGCCTTTAGCATTGGAAGTTAACATTGCTTCAGATTTTGTTGTGGCTTGAGACTATCTAAAATTGAGTCACCGTTGCTTCGGATGATGTTGCTTCATTTGAAGTTAAGATTTTGGAATGTCTCAAGAGACAAATAGTGCTGGGTGATTTGAAGTTGTGCTCCTTCTAAAATGATTCACAATGTTTGAACCAACATGTCTACTTTTGAACTTCAACACTTCTGATGTGGTGCGGGAACTTTGTCTAAAGCTTGCCTTTGTCATTTCTTCATGCCATCTGAAGCATATCTTTAGATGTTTGAAATTTTCTTTTATTCTTAACAATAGAACGACTGTGTAAAGCTCCTTCATACTATTCAAAATAAATATTTCAGACTTTGTGAAATTACAAACAAAGCTATCTTGAACTTGCACCTTAAAGTGGTGTTTCAACTCATCTAAAAAGTGTTAGGATTATTATATATGATTTTGATGACAAAAAAACTTGTAATAAAGACATAATTTATTCTAATGCTATATGTGTTTAGTAATCTTGAGTTATGGACAAATATGCTTAGAACATATGTGTGTTGAATCATATGTTTGTACTATGTTTTATTGAGTCATCATATTACGTGCCTAACTATAGATGTCTATTATCCTTGCTCCACAGCTTGCAGAAATTACATGAGGATAAATACATTATGATTAAATGATGTATTTAAAAACTAACATTGTAGCAAGTATAGAAATTTCTAGGGGCAGAACCATAATAAACTGCCTTAACCATTTGCTACATCTCAGAAGGATTAAGTTGTTGAAAATATGAAGATCACACTTCATAAGGAAGAAGAAGAAGAAAAATAAAAGGCTTCAAGATGAGCTAGAAGGAGTTTGTCTTTATCTATGATAACTAAAGAAAGATCCTCGTAGACAATGCAAAGCAACAATAGATATCTGCTTAAGACAAAGCCAAGGTTAAGAAATAGAAACTTCATCCAAGAATATAACCTTGGACAATCTAGAATGACCAACACTAAATTCATTTGATACTAAGCAAAGGAATGAACATCACCAAAAACTCAGACAAATGTAAAGGAAGCTTTGCCTGACCAAGAATCTGAGAAGTAAATATGAATTCTGTTCAAAGCACTAATACCCCAGACAAATGCAGAAGACAAAGACAGCTTCGGACAAAGTAATGGTTCAGTGAGTTTGTTCAAAACTTACTTTGGATAAATGGGATGAAGCACGGAAAAAAGTAGAATGAAGGAACTTGATCTAAAGACTTAAGGCAAAAACCTTGGACAAATTTAGCAGAAAAAGACAAGCCTCAGACAATGCAAAATCAAGAAACATTAATGACTATAGCAAAATTTACCCAAAACTAACTCAGGACAAAGTAATGGTTCAAACAATTGTCCGATATTAAATTTAGATAAATGATAAAGAGAAGAAAACTTTGTCCAATGAGCATAAACCAAAGAGAGAATTTGTTCAAGATTAATCTTGGAAAATGCATACAATTGAAAGCTATGCCCTTGTCCGATATCAATCGTTATGTAACTAGGGATTAATCCAAAGCATCAAAATGGCATCTGTGCTCATGATTTTGGTGAACAGAATCGTCCAATCACCATTTCTGGCAATAAATGGCACTATAAAGTTTTCAGTTGTGACAAGTTAAGTCATGAGAAGAACATTTTCACAACAAGATGATTCTCTCTCTCTTCTTTGTCAATGAATGATGTTACAGCAACTCAAGTCAAATTGGAAGCAATGCACTCTAATGGAAGAAATGACAATGGTCTTCTACATTCAATGTTGATCTCGTTCATGTACCCAATGCAACCCATTCCTCTCCAACAGTCAAGTTTTTTAAAGAGCTACTTAAGGAGATGAGTGGGATGATTAGAAGAAGAAGAAGAGGTGAAGGAATACTTTTCAAAAGAGCTTAAATCTTCTACAAATCCTTCTACCCATGGCCAAGAGCTAAAACCTCCAAATATCCTTACAAGTGTTCAACTCTCAGAATCTTAGATGCCATCTTCTTCACTGCATAATGGGAGATATTATAAGATCAAGACTTCTCTAACACTTCAATGAAAACTATGTAAAGTGTACAAGTTTTTTGGTTAACTTGAAAACTAGAGAGTTTTTTATAAGCTCTATGAAAAACTATCAAGTTTGCTGATGATATTCAAAACCAGTAAGTTTCTGGTGAGCTCAGAAAACCAAATTGTGAGTTGTTGGTGAGCTTCAGGAAAAATTATCAAGTTTACTGGCGATCTTCTAAACCAGTGAGTTTTTGTGAGCTTGGAAAACCCGATTGTGAGTTGGTAGTGAACTCAAGAAAACTATCAAGTTTGCTGATGATCTTTGAAACCAATGAGTTTTTTGTGGGCTCGGGAAAACCAGTTTGTATTCCATTATAAGGGTTATCGTAAACCCAAGGCATAAGGAGAGTGTGCTCTTGGAAGAGTGGAGTAGGGAGGTTGGCCGAACCACTATAAAAATTATGTTGCCTGTGTGTGTATGTGTGTTTGATTAGATTACTTTCTCACACTTTACTATTCTATCATTTATTCTATAATAGCATAATACATGAGAGCACAAAAAGAGGGGAGTAGAGAGGTTGCCTGAACCACTAAAGATTATGTTGCTTGTATCCTATTTATGATTGATTTACTTTCCTTGCACTTTACTACTTTATTATTTATTATTGCTTAACACATAAGCATGAAAAGAGGAAAATTTATCTTACAAGGGTTGAGCAAGAAATTTTTATAAACCCAATTCACCCCTCCCCTCTTGGGTTAAGCCATGCTATGGGATCCAAAAAAAAGGTCTTCATAACATATGAAATTGCGTTGATCTTCTGGCATTCGAGATTCATGTTTCAACACTTCTTCTAAAGTGAATTTTGAAGATTATGTGCACAATCTAAAACATCTGCAATTCTTAAGCTATTTTTGCATTTTGGATCTTCACAAACTTTCATTAGCAAATAATATGAATCATTAATCAAGTTTTGTTTATTATCATAACTATATACTTATACTAACACTCCCCCCCTTTTTTAAGATGAAAAAACTTGATTTAAATTATTATAGTTATTAATTATGCTAATGAATTTTAATGTAATCTACCCCTGACTGATTGCATTCTTAATGTGATCTCCCCTTGATTGAATGCAGTAAACTATAATTCTTTCTAAATACATTAAGCAGTAATTCTTCTCCCCCTTTTTGTCATAATCAAAAAGGTACATCGGGAAAAAATAAATTATGCAAAATGTTGAGAAAATGAAGGACATATTGATAAAGCACAGAAAGATGCCATTGCATCGAATTGCATTTGTAGTACTAATAGAATTACAAGAAATATTGGAAAGATATAATTTCATACAAGAATTGTGTGGTCCCTTTTTAATTACAGAGAGAATAAAGATAAGTGCAACATGTTATGGGTTGTAGAGGAAGAGGTAGGTGAGAGGGTGGGTAGCAGTGAGAAGTGGAAAGGATGATGAGGAGTAAAGGGAGGGTGTGGATGGTGCTGTGATTGTGCTCTCGTGTTCATTCTCTTCATCAGCTTTCAATGATGTTTGAGTTGAAGGCAAGGCCATTTAGAATTCAAGGCAATCCTTAAGGATGATTGTTGTCTTTGTCAGCTTTAATGCCTTTTAGTTAGAAGAATGTAATAGATCTTGTGGATTCCCATTCAATCTTTTGATCATCAACTTTAGATAGAAGAAAATCTTCTTTAACTCTTTCAAAAACCATTTCACCTTTCAGTGAAATCTCAAGAACTTCATTGTACATTCTTCTCCTTGATTTACTTATATCTTCAAACTCTGTTCTTCCTCTTTTACTACCTCCAAACTTGTACCTTACTAGTTTCCTTACCCGCTTTGATCTTTCTATAGCAACACAAGGGTTTAGGGTTGGAATGGGAGAAGATAAAGAGGTTGTTGGAATAATTTCCAAGGAGAATAAGTAAATATTTTCTTAAAATAGGAGAATGACTAGGTGTCCAACAAAGGTATATTCAATTTTTGTGGGAAAAAGAGGTGTTGTCTCAGAAATGATATCTTGGTGCGAGGGAAGAAGAATTTTAGACAGTATGAAATAAGAGTTTTAGCATTTCAAACAATATGAAGGATTTTAGACATTCGACTGAGTTTTGGACAGTCTAAATTTATAACTTCAGATAATAAAAGATGTGTTTCAGTATGCCTAAAATGGAGTGACATGCAAGCTTTAGATGCTGTGAAGTGTGGTTTCACAACATTCAAAGGTGAGAAAAACTTCAGATGATTAAATTCAAGTGCTGAAAACTTCTAAAACAATGTTTGAAACATTCTATTTAGCACAACATTTTAAATCATAGTTACAAACCTTAAGTTACAGATTTTATGCAAGTGTGTTCTTATGCATTTATATCAGTCATTCCTAACTCCCTCTTTATATAGTAGAAATTCTCTAGTGATAATGGCTTATAAAAATTTCAGCAAATTGAGCATTCGTAGGTACATATTCTGAACATATATCATGCTGTTTTAGATGATCTCAATAAAATGATGCCTAATCTATATGCTTGGTGTGATAATGTAAAATAGGATATTTGGTCAAGCAAATGGCACTGGTGTTGTCACACCTTATAGGAATGTCCATATAATGTAAGTCATAATCTAGAAGTTGTTGTGTCATTCAAAGCAATTGTGCAAAATAACTTCCTTTAGCAATACATTCAACTTTTGTCATAGAGAGGACAACACTAGCTTGTTTCCTAGAGAACCATGAAACTAAACTAGTACCTAGAAACTGACATATTCCACTAGTGGTCCTCTTGTCAACTTTGTATCCTCCAAAGTCAACAACTGAATATCCAACCAATTCAAAACTAGTTCCTTTTGGATAACAGAGCCCAAGACTTGGGGTATCAACTAGATACTTAAAATTTTGTTTCACTATAGTAAAGTATGACTCTCTTGGACTAGACTAAAATCTAGCACATAGATATACTCTAAATAGAATATCAAGTCTAGATGCAATCAAGTAAAGAAGTGAACCAATCATACTATGATATAATTTCTGATCAACAAGTTTACCCTTCTTGTCCTTATCTAGTCTTGTTGAGGTACTCATTGGAGTACTTATAGCCTTCACTTCTTCCACCTTGAACTTCTTGAGCATGTCTCTTGTATACTTGGATTAACAGATGCAATTTCCATCATCTTTTTGCTTAATTTGCAATCCAAGAAAGTTATTTACCTCACCCATCATGCTCATTTCGAATTAGGACTGCATTATTCTTGAAAAATCTTGATAGAGGGTCTTAAGAGTAGCATCGAATATATAATCATCTACATAAAATTGAACTATCAAGATATCCTTGTCAACATTTTTGATAAATAATGTAATATCAACTTTTCTTCTCTTGAACTGATGATTACTAAGAAATTTACTCAACCTTTGATACCAAACACAAGGAGCTTGCCTTAGTGATGGTCAAATTATAATTCCTTGCAAGTGCATGAGTGTATAGCAGTATGGTGTGCAAAGCAAGGGTCGATCCCATAGAGAACTATTAAACTGATTCAATTATGTCTAGTTACTAAAACTGTCCTAAATCAATAAGAAAATTAAAGACTAAGTAAATAAAAGTGTGGTAGTGAGTAATGTAAAAGAGAATTCAAGTTGTAACAGTCTTAAGATCTGACTTCACCACTCAATGATATTCAGTGTTGTTACGATGTCGGTGCTGATTCTGCATCTTGGTTTCATTCTATCCACTGTATGATTATTATCGTTAAGCATCCAGGTTTAAATCAAATATTTTCTCCAATTCCAATTACCTATGGCGTGTAGTGTAATTGAGGTTGAAAGCTCATGAAGATTAGAAGAACTTTACTAAACCAAGTAGAATAGTTTAGCATATGGCATCTAATTGAACCATCTACTGATTCATTTAAGAGAGCTTCTAAAACATGGTTTAGCATATGGCGTCTACCTTAATTGTGTTTTCTTAAATAATCAATTCTAATTCATAGAATTGGTGATCAAGTAATTAAACAAATTAGATGACTACATTAAGAGCAATGAATGAAACAAGATAAAATTGAATTGATAATCAAACAATTTCTATTAACAATGAATATCAATGAGGGATACATCATTGCCCCAGAAAAAGAAAATTAATTCATGATAAAAAAGAAAGAAAACTCTTTGAAATATGCATGATTACAGAACTCAAAATCTCCCTTGCTCCCTTTGCTTCTCATGCACTCAACTTCTTGTGTTGAACTATGTTTTCCTTTTTTCCTATTCTAGATGTCTTTAAATAACCCAAGCAGCAAGGTTTTACATATTGCAATGCCTCTTACAAATAGAATTCCTTTTCCAATAATAACTCAGCCTTTCCACACAAAAAGATGGCTTCTACGCATAAAAATTGAAGTTCCAAAATAGACAGAATTGTTGCACATTTGGTTTCCAAAGATGCCTTCTAAAAATTGCAATAGCTTACACTTTCCATACTTCTAAATAGTTTAGCAACTTACACAAAGGAATTCACTTCCTAGGATAACTCAAATAATTGCAAGTGTAATCATAGTGGGACCCAATCACAAAAATACCCTTATAACCTTTGAAATCATAGTTTAGATAGCAACATTATGTTCAGCAAGTATGAAATCCCCATATTTTACACTCTATTTTATCCCAAACTATTTTTTGCATTTGTTTCTAGTTTCTACTTTCTAAACTTCATCTTAGACAAATCTATTTTGTCTTTAGCTTTGTCTCTAGTTAGTCTCCAAACAAAGTAGCTTTGTAAATTCATCTTGGATAAATCTACTTTATCTCTAGCATTATCTCTAGTTAGTCTTCGGACAATCTACTTTGTCTCAGACAAAGTTCTGCTTCCTGCAATTCATCTTAGATAAATTTCTACTTACTATAGACGAGTCTCTACTTTCTTCAAACAAAGTAGTTTTGGAGCAGTTTTAGTGTTTTTATCATAAATTTCTCCTACAACTCAGAATTTCATGATTCATTTTGCATTGGATAGATAATTTTAGGAGCTACAACTTTCATGTTGATCACATTTTCTGAATCATCTATATTCTTGAGTCGTGGGGCCTTAAAGTGACATCTTTTATCGGATCAATTAGCAAACAAATGTGCAACTCTAGAGATAGTTGCACTTTTTTTAGCCATAAATTTTTCATATAAACTCAGAATTATGTGATTCTTGATGAGTTGGAAATCTAAGAACAAACGCTAGAACTTTCATGTTGAACACATTTTCCAAATCTACCTCCATCAATCCCAGTAATTGCTTTAAAGTGACACCTTTTGTAATCTTCAATTTCATTTTATAGATTCTTTTGTCTATAACAAAACAAATTTTGTTAAGTGCAATATTCACTTAAATATCAATATAAACTACTAAAAACACTTTAAACGAAGATCTTAAATATGTAAATTTAGATACAAAAACATGATATACTATGAGCTTATCAAATACCCCCAAAAGTAACTTTTGATCATCCTTGAACAAAATAGCAATCTGAACTAATGAAACAGTTAGAAAAATCTCTTTCAAATAAATAGTAACATGCCAGACAAATTACACATGTACTCATATCATAGAAATTACTCAAGATACTTGCCAAGTAATCTTATGAAACCCATGCTTCATCAATCCTTTCATGAAGTGAAAATGTGTGTGTGTGTGTGCAGTATCTATCTCATGCTACATGCATTTTTTTTAATCAACAATGTGCAAACTAGTGATTCTCATGATTATCACAAAATACCCCATAAGCTTGCTTTTCATAATCCCTCTCCACTAATGCAGATAAATTTGTTCATTTGGATCAATAGGTCTTTGCTAAGCTTGTAATGGGGCCTTGGGTTTAGCTAACAAGAAAGGAAATAAGGATTCACAAAGTAAGAAATCATATCTGAATTTTACATGAATATTCACTCTCTTGACTTTTTGTTTAGGGTTCTATCTATTTTGTGGGCTATATTACTATCACACCCCCAAACTTATTTTCTTTTACATTCATTAAGATGTGATGCCCCTATCTATGGGTTGTATTACTACCACATCTCCAAACTTATTTTCTATTGAGTTCATGGAGATATGGTCCCCCCAATTAAAGGATATATCCTTATTGATTTCTTTCATTTTTGTCCTTTTTCTTCTTTCTTTTAGCATTTTTCACTTTAACTCCCCCAAACTTATCTTCACTCATGTACCTCTCTGTAACCATATGTATAGAATATGTTTCTTAACAGGTCAATCATGATTTTTTAGATTGAAAATGTTCAAATGATGAGGCTAAAGAAAGAAAAGTCAAATGGTGGTCTTTCATATGCTTTGCATATGCCATTCTTTTATTAAAGCTCGATGGGGACACTAGTGATAGTGAAGGCACTAGGTTAGCTTGAAAGGTGATGAGTGAATTTTATGAACATATATTACACATGTTTAAGCTTATTTATTTGCAAATCTTTGTCTATTTTAGATAAATTTAATGCTTATTTATTAAATTTTATCAGTTGCCTTGAAGATGGAAAAAGAAGTGAAAAAGAATGGAAAAGAAGAAGATCAAGTGATGGAGAAGAAAGCAGTTGTAAAGGAGCAAATGAAGCAGATGGACCGGGTAGCAAGTCAGTGCCACTGATGCCAGAACTAGACCACCATGGCCGGCAGCAAGCCAACGATAGACATGTTGCAAAATTTTTTTGCAGTTGTGTATTTTTGCTAGCTTTTTAAGAAAAAACTTAGGGTTTTTGCAGGGTTTTTCCACTTTCATTTCTAGAGTTTTTCTCTGAGGTTTAGAGCCATTTTTTGGGAGATTTTCATGGTCTAAGAAAGTAAAAAGAAAGAAGATGCTCTTCATTGTTATCATCCATTCTTAGGGAGTTATTTTATTTTTTTTATAAACTAAATCTTTTTTCTAAGGTGAAGATATAGCCCTTTTTGATACTCTTTGTTATGGATTATTGGATATTATTAATGCTAGATGATCTTGTTTCATTCATGATGTTCTTTGCAATGATTTAATTTATTTTATTACTTAATCACCAATATGATGAGATAGATTATTTATCAAAGCATGGTAAAGGTACACACCATATGCTACACCATGAGTAGATAGTTAAGGTACACACCATATACTAGACCATTTTATTTTGGTTCCTATATTCTTGAACTTAATGAGTTTTCACCTCAATTATGCTATACACTATAAGTAATTGGAACGAATAAAAGCACTTGATTTAATCCTGCACACCTAATGGTAATAATCCTACTTTTGAAAGAATGAACCCAAGTGAGGAATTAAATCCAAGCAAAGGGTTATCATCTTGTGGTGAAATCGGATCCCTAGACTTTTTCTTCTTATTAATCTCTCTACATTATCTTTAGCTATTTATTTACTTTTATTCTATTAAGTTTTTGAAATTATACTAAACCTTATTCCAAGTCTGTTTAGTTTTATACTTATTAACTAAGATTAATTAAGTTGGTTTGTTATTCTCTGTGAGATCAACCCTTGCATTGCACACTATATTCCTATACGTCCATACAACTTGCGAGGAATTATAATTTGAACCATCAAGTTTTTAGCATCATTGCCTAGGAATGGTTTCAAATTGATTTGATTAATTTAGTTACAGTTTTTCTTTTTTCTTATTGTAGGTTTATTGTATTTAGGATTTTTTAATTGTTTCTTTCTTTCTTTTTGCTGAGCTATGATTATAAGGAAGAAGAATAAAAGGAGGAGACATAAGAACTATATGAGATGCTTGGAGCAAACTCATAGCAGATGAGTATTAGAGGTAAGTCTAGAGGTATGAATTGAATTCTAACACAGAGCTTTCTATGCAGATGTCGGAGCTTGCCAAGCAAATGAATATGATGTGCTACATGGTGATGAACCAGAAAGAACCAATTCCCAATAAGGTATGTTCTATTTGTGTTATTTCTAATCATTTATACAATGTTTGTTCTTCTAGGTAGAGTTTTGCATTACTTTTAGGACAAGCCAATGCGATGAATTTCTACAACCAACCAACCCTTGATGATCCACATCCTAGTTGGAGAAGTCATCCCAATTTTTCATGAAATAATGATTCAAATCAAATTCAATTTAGAATGTGTTTTCAATCAAAAAAACTTACTATTGAAGAAACATTGCAAAGTTTTATCCAGGCAACCCAAACTCAGTTCCAAAATAATGAAATAAGGTTCCAAAATATTAAAGTAAGATTCCAGAATTTGGAGCCATCCATGAAGATGATGGAGACTTAGTTGGGGCAAATTGCAGAGGTAATGCAGAGTCACACATCTAGAAAGCTATCAAGTGAAAGCAATCACAACGTTGGGAGTTGAAAAAGCTGGTGAGATGATTGAAATTTCTCATGAAGGCTCAGAAAAGGAGGAGATTAAAGAAAAATCTGAACTGAAGCAATTGGCTCATTCTTTAAGGTATGCATCTATAGGCAATGATTTATGCTTTCCAGTGACTATTTCTTCTTCTTTTATAGGTTTGAAGGAGGACACACTCATGCAATTCAAAGATCATAGTGTGATGTTTGACATTTTTAAGGAGATGGAGTTGTCCAATGAGAATAAGAATGGCCTCAAGATGAATGGAGTGGATGAATGATAGAGGAGTTTTCAAGAGGGCCCATAAACACAATTGAAGAAGATGAATTAGAAGATGATGAATCAGTCAACTATGTTTATCAACTAGGAGCACCAAAATTTTACACACCACTACCAAGTTTCAAAGAACTGAATCATAGAAAGGCTAAATTTCAATTCAATAATAGAAGGCCATAGTCAGGCTAAGACTATAAATAAAGCACTTCTTGGGAGGTAACCTAAGCTGTTTTTTTTTTAGTTTTTTTTTTTTAATTTTCTAGATGTAGTGATGTTCTTGCATTAATAAAGTAGGCTACTTGCATTAGTTTAAATAAACTTGATTGGATTTTAAGTAGTTAGATTATTATCCTAGTTGTTATACTTAATGCATTTTTATTTCATGTTATATAAGTTAAATGCATAAATAAAGATTTCAAGTAAGGAGATCAAATAGGGTGATGAAATAATCTGGAAAAGAGAGTTTCAAGGCAGCAAAACCATAAGGAAGTAAGGTAGAGTCAGTGACTTGGCACCTTCAGTGCCAGAACCATTCAAAAAATAAAATAAAATAATACCCAGAAAGCTGGCACCACCGGCACCGCCTCATAGCCTCCCTTAATACCCCATGCATACATTTTTTTTTAATTTTTGATTATAGTGTATTTTGCAAAAGGAGGAAATCTAATTTTAGAGGATTGCAGATGCGCTTCCAAGTATTAAAATTGATGTCAAGACAATTCAAAGAAGAGGATGCATATATACTTCATTCAGAGAAGCCCTTGAAATTAACCATCTTTTAGTATTTCACATTGAGGACAATGTTCAATTTAAGTTAGGGTGTGTTTGGGATTTGCATTCAAGTGCATTTAGTTTTTGGGAATTTTTTTTTGAATTTAGGTATAATTTTGATGAGCTTAACTTTTTGATAACTTAGCTAAAGAAAATCCAAGAGCAACTATGCTAACATGCTTAGATTGAATAGGATAGACTCTCTCTTGATGATCAATAACATATGATGTGTTTTTTTATTACCATTGCACATGACTTAGAAGGAAGGATAGATGCTACATTATGATTCATTGATTCTTATAATAAGTCCTTCTTTTTCATTATTGATGTATATTTCATTGAGCACATTATATGATCATGCAAAGTGTATGTTGATCAGTTGATGATTTTGTGAATTCAGTGACATTTTTTGGTTGACATGAGTATTCTAGAACTTGTTTGATTATCTCTTAAGATGAAATCCTAGATTATATGTTTACTTGGAAGTGATTTAGGTAATATCTTTTGATCGGTTTGAGCCTTTCAAGCTAACCTAGTACATTCATGTCATTAGTGTCCCCATTAAGCCTCATGAGAGAATGGCATATGCAAAAGCATATGAAAAACCATCATTCAACTTTTCTTTTTTGGCCTCATCATCAAACCCTTTTTAGCTTGAAAAACCATGCTTGACTTATAAGAGACATATTCTATACATATGGTTGTTAGAGAGGTATGAGTGAAGCAAAAGAAATTAAGTTTTGGGGGAGTTGAAAAGAAGAATGCCAAAAGAAGAAGAAACATGACAAAAAGAAAAGAATTAGTAAGGAATTATCTTTTAAATGGGAGAACCACATCTACATGAAATCAATAGAAAACAAGTTGAGGATGTGGTAGTAATATAAACCATAATATGGGGGGATCACATCCTAACAAACTTGACAAAAAAAAAGTTTGGAGGTGTGATAGTGATAACGGCAATAAAATTTTTTTTTTAAGAGAGTGAACATTCATATGCAATTTAGTTATGATCTCTTACCTTGTGACTCATTATTTCTTCTCTTTGTTAGCCAAACTCAAAGCCCCGTTACAAGCTTAACGAAGACCTATTGATCCAAGTGAATAGACTCATCTACATTAGTGGAGAGTGATTATGAAAAACATGCCAATGGAGTGTTTTGTGAAGATCATTAGAATTACTGGTTTACACATTGTTGACTGAAAAGTATGCATATAGCATGAAATTGACATTACACATACACACATTTTCACTTCATGAAAGAATTGATGAAGCATAAGTCTCATGAGATTACTTGGTAAGTGTCTTGAATGATTTTTGAATTATATGTACATGTGTAATTTGTCTAGCATATTACTGATTGATTGAGAGAAATTATCCTAACTGATTCATGAGTTTAAATTTCTAGTTTACTTGAGGATGAGAAAATAAATAAGTTCGGAGGTATTTGATGAATGAATTTCATGCACATATATTACATAGGTTTAAGCTTATTTATTTGCAAATATTTGTCTCTTTTAGATAAATGTAATGCCTATTTGTTGAATTTTATCAGGTGCCTTGAAGATGAAAAATGAAGAGGAAAAGAATAGAAAAGAAGAAGTTCAGGGGATGGAGAAGAAACCAGTTGCAAAGGAGCAAATGAAGTAGACAGACTGGAAAGTAGGCCGACACCAGAACCGGACCACAACAGTTGGCAGTAAGCCAACGCCAGTGGTGGACATGTTGCGGAATTTTTTTGCAATTGCATTTTTTTGTTGGCTATCTAAGGAAAAACTTAGGGTTTTTGTAGGGTTCTTATACTTTCATTTTAGAGTTTTTGTCTAAGTTTTAGAGCCATTTTTTTGGAGATTTTCGTAGAGAAGAAGGCATTACAAGTAAGAAAGAAGAAAGAGAAAAGATGTTCTTCATTCTTATCATCCTGTCTCAGGGACTTATTTTATTTCTCTTATGAACTAAATCCCTTTTCAAGGGTGAAGATATAGTCCTTTTTGGTACTCTTTGTTATGGATTGTTGGATATTATTAATGCTAGATGATCTTGCTTCATTTATGATGTTGTTTGCAATGATTTAATTTATTTTATTGCTTGATCACTAATATTATGAGTTAGATTATTTTTCAAAGCATGATTAAGGTACACACCATATGCTAAACCATGAGGTCCCTTGAATGAGAAGGATAGATGGTTAAGGTACACACCATATAATAAACCATTCTATTTTGGTTCCTATGTTCTTGAACTTAATGGGTTTTCATCTTAATTATGTTGTACACCATAAGTAATTAGAATGGGTGAAAGCACTTAATTTAAACCCGCACACCTAACGGTACTAATCTTACTTTTGAAAGAACGAACCCAAGTGAGTCATTAATTCCAACATTCCATTAGCAAAAGGTTATCATCTTGTAGTGAAATTGGATCCTTAGACTTTTTCTTCTTATTAATCTCTCTACATTATCTTTAGTTATTTATTTACTTTTATTCTTTTAAGTTTCTAAAATTATACCAAACCTTATTCCAAGTCTATTTAGTTGTATACTTAGTAACTAAGATTAATTAAGTTGGTGTGCCATTCTCCGTGAGATAGACCCTTACATTGCACACTATATTGCTATAGATTCATACACTTGTGAGGAATTATAATTTGAACCATCAAAAGGCTCAAACTGATCAAAGAATGCCTAAATCATATCTAAGTAAAAATGTTATCTAGGATTTCGCCTTAAGGAATAAGCAAACAAGTTCTAGTATGCTTACATCAACCAAAATATATCACTGAATTAACAACATCATCACTAATCCATATACACTTCGCATGATCATAACATAAAGTGCTCTATGAAATGTCATCATTCATGAAAAAGAAGAACTTATCATAAAAATCAATAAATCACAAGGTAACATCTATCCTTCTTTCTCAATCATGTGCAATGGTAATAAAAAAAACTCCTAATATGTTACTAATTATTAAGAGAGAATACATCCTATTCAATTTCAGCATTATAGCACAATTGCACTTGGATTTCTTTAGCTAAGCTGTCAAAAAGTGTAGCTCATTAAAAATATACACCTAAATTCAAAAAAAATTCCAAAACTATACTAAATGCAAATATGAAATCTGAATGTGACTCTCGAAATACCCCCAAACTTAAACTAAACATTGTCCCCAATGTGAAATAATGATAGAAGTTTAAGTTCATGGGCTTCCCTGAATGAAATACATTCTCATCCTCTCCTTCTGAAATTACTTTAGCATCCATTGTAATTTTTTAGCAGTTGTAACGCTTGAAACATCATCTACAATCCTCTGCAACTTCTATGCTCATTCTAAAAGCAGATTTTGTCCTTCTATAACTGAAACATCAAACCACTATTTAAAAATATCTATCCTAACCATTTAACTAAATTTTAAGGAAATAAAGAAAGTTCAAAACTTGGGTTGCCTCCCAAGAAGCACTTTATTTAACTTCTATGCAAGACAAATTCCTCCTTCATAGATTCTGAAATACAACAATTTCATTTAACTGCATTGACAAGTCATCCCTCACATATCTCTTTGCTTGATGACCATTGACTTTGAACTTGTTTCTAGTCCTCAAGTTATTTAACTCCACAACTCCATGTGAGAGCACTTGTGTCACTAGGAATAGTCCAACCCACCTAGACTGCAATTTTCCTGAAAAAAACATAAATGTGAGTCATAAAGAAAAACTTTCATTCTAGGTTCAATGCATCTTTTGTTAATGATTTGATCACATAATTTGTTTGTTCGCTCCTTATAATTCCCTTTCTCATAAGCTTCATCACTCCACTCCTCTAGTTCATTCAGTTGAAGCTTTCTCTCTTCACTTGCCTTCTGCAAATCAAAGTTTAGTTTCTTTATCGCCCAATATGCTTTGTGCTCTAACTCCATCGGCAGATGGCATGCATTTCCAAAGACAAGTCTATAAGGACTCATTCCATTTAGGGTCTTGAATGTAGTTCTTTATGCCCAAAGTACATCGTTCAACTTCATTGCCCAATCTTTCCTTGAGTTGTTCATTGTTGTCTCTAGAATATCTTTGATTTGTCGGTTGCTGATATCAACTTGTCTAGACGTTTGTGATGATAAGGAGCAATGAGTAAAGTCATACTTTTTCGACAAAACTGCAATTACCTTATTGCTAAAATGAGTGCTTCTATCACCGATGATTGCTCTTGGAGTGACAAACTTGGTAAAAGTCCTATCTTTCAAAAATTTAGGCACAACACTACTTTCCACTTAGACACATAATAAATAGCAAGTAGAATGTACATGGTCCCATTGGATGGTGGGAATGGACCCATGAAATCAATGCCCCATAAATCAAATAATTCAACTACAAGATTACCTGAGAGGGGTATTTCATCTCTTTTACTAATGTTACCTATTCTCTAGCACCTATCACACCTTGCACACAAGGCATTAGAATCCCTGAAAATAGTTGGCCAGTAAAAACTAGATTATAAACTTTGTGAGCAATCTTCATTCCTTCAAAATGCCCTCCACAACTGAATGTGTGGTAGTGACTCAAAATGCTTTATTTTCATTCTCAGGTACACAGCGTCAAATGATTTGATCTGGACAAAGTTTGAACAGAATTGGATCACCACAAAAGTAATGTTTTGCTACAAACAATAACCTCTTCCTTCCCTATGAATTCAGAACTAGATTAATAACTCCCTTGACTAAATAATAAACAATGTCAGTGTACCAAGGTTCACTTCCCTATATAGAAAATAATTGCACATTAGGAAAAATATCACTGATGGGAGTGTTCTCTGTCTTTCTCCTACTCAAAATCAGTCCCTTCTACCAATTTAGATAGATGATCCACTACAACATTTTTACTACTTTTCTTATCTAATGCCCTGCCCACTTGGGGCCATTAATCCATTTTACACTGTAAATCCACATGATCATTACATGATTTTCCCACTTACAGGGTGGGTTGCTTTGAAATTTTTATTCTAGCTGACCTAATTTCTACAGAAAATTGGACAGAGTCTTCCGTAAAAATAGGGCTGTCCACCAAGGTACAAACCTTCATAACATATTATGATACATTTCTCCATTATATTTTACAAAAGTAAGAAATTATACACTCCAATATTTCTCCAGTCATCCACACAACATCCTTATAACTCCATAGGCTCCTCTAGGACCACAGCTGCATCATGATGACAATGAATCCTCCACACCACATATAATTTCCATTCCACATACACCATCCACCTCACACTCCAATATTACATCGATATGCCAATAAATTACAATTATACATCATGAGACATAAATTAATTACAATTATAATATATATAAGATAGGAATTTTCCAATTACCATTCCATAAAAAAATACAAATTCAACTATTATACTTTCTTACCAATCTAGCTTCTTTTGGACTTAACCTATCAACTAAAAAATAATAAAACAATGGTGAGTCTAAGCAGACCCGTAAGTAGACTACGTCGCAACCAATAATTCAACCAAATCAATAAAATCTCATCCATCTAAGTAAATAGGGATCCATAATGTGTGCCACATACTAATCCAAATAGATACATTTTCAAACTCAATATAACATCTCAACATGTCACAACATGAAGAATATAACATTAATTACACATTCTACAGTAAATTATACGATCTAGGATCATCACTTATCCTAAATCACACATATACATAATATATATGCATATATTACAAGTTACATTCATGGGATAACTACGATCCCTTAATTAGAACATCCATACACTAGAATAACAATATCAATTATAAGCAGGGAATATTTTCTAGCCCCACCCAAACTATACATTAGCATAAAATATCACAATGTTGTATTATATAACAATCAAAGACATGCCTACATCATAGCATTTTGGGATTTTTACTAATCACAATTCTCATAATGTTCACATTGCATGCAATAAGAAATGGGATATTTACAATCCCATCTAAGTCACATACATAATTATCAATCCATAT
>JAYJMB010050849.1:0-29220 GCA_036873735.1 Pouteria campechiana
AAAAATCCCTCTAACCTGTCCTTTAGCAATACTCCCCCTGTTAAGGCCCGATATCTCAGCCGCCTATTCTAGTGACACTGGCTGATAGTACCAAAGAAGAAAAAATGGGAAAAGAAAATAGAGAGCGAAAGAGGTTACTGTTTCTGCGAATTCAGGGATAGGGTCGGGAAACATGTACTCGGCTGCTTTACAGAGCAACAGAAGCTGTTGCTGTCTAAAGGAAGAGAGATACGATGGGTGTTTTCTCCAAAATGGGGAAGGGTAGCAAAAGTTACTCCAAAAGCTATTGAGCTTTTGTGAGTTTGATCTCTCAGTCTTATATTATCAACACTATCATTGAAAGCAATCCCATCAGCTTGTTCCTGACATAGGATTATAAGCTAATCTTAACTGCTTTATTTCACAGCTATAAAAAAGTAAGACTTCTAACTTCACAGATGAAGGAAGAGGAACACTTTGCCTACCACAGTTTGCTTCTTTCATGCACAAAGAAGTAGCAAATAGTTCTTTCATGTACAAAGCTAATCATAATTGTTCAGGTATAGTTTGCTTCTTTCATGTACAAAGCAGTGACAAATTCAAATAACCAACAAGACAAACACAAAAGAGGAAATACATAGAACAATTTAAGAAGGCTCTCTCATTGCAGAGAAGGCATCCATTCAGATAAAACATCATCATTTTGATTACTATAAAGGATAAGATGTGATTTGATTGCTTCATTTCCCTGTGATGTTCTATTGTGCCATTGTTGGAACATGATTAGCTACTTATAGGGGATGATTCAAATTTAGGGGATTCACCAAGCTGACTGAGCAACTAACTAGGGATTAGCAAGCAATGAACCAATACTGTAAGCTTTGATTCTATAATAACACTAATCACACTTAAGTATTAAAGACTCAAAGCACAAAGGGTAAAGAAGATTACAAAACAGATAGATTCAGGCTTGAGTCTTGGACAACCACACGTATGAACGGATAAATATCAATATGTCAGCACATGTGAAACATATAGTGAAACCATAACTATAACTAATGCAAGTAACAGAATCCAAAAAAAGAAAAAGAAAAAGAAAAAAAGATGAAAAAGAAAAAAGGAACAAGATGCAGAACCCTTAATAGTCTCTAACAAGCATAGAAAACAATCACCTATTAGAAAGGGATTCCCACATTCTAGCAGAGTTACAGGTAACTTTCTATACCTCCACAATAAGCCTTTTAAGCTTTCTGTCTCTTAAGAAGTAAGGGAAATTTCTATTCCATAAGTACAACAACAGCACAAGATAGAAAAATACAAATAAAAAATAAAAAAACTGAGATCTGTGGCTATTGAGACATGCCTGCGTTGTTGAAATTGAGCAAGCTCCAGGATGATCCATGAAGAACAGCTTGTCTTCTCTTAAATCTGTTGAGCCAAAAAAGTTTACATCAGTCAGCAGAACAAGATCATCAACTACATCCTCAATTTCCTCCACTCATCACTTAGCCAGCTGAATTTTCAATTCCTCATGCCCTACTTATCATTCTACCAAATTGGATGAATAATCTAGATCACAACCAAACCAATTAAGTTCTGAGCTCTAACCATCATGATCTAGATCTTCTGTGAGATTAATTTCTAAACATATCTCAAATGACATGATTGCGGGTGTTTGGTTGCAGTAGATTAAAAGAAGTGCAGATATGATTCTAACACAAAATACAGTCGATTTCTTGTTGGTCATTTGACAAAAGGCTAATGGGCATACTTAAAGAACTTACAAACTGGACAATTTCTCGAAAGGATAAGAGCATTTTGGAAAAAAATTATAAGATAAAAGCGCATCAGAAGTGGGAAACATACTCACCTAGTTTGGTGCCCACAAGCACAATTGGCACTGATGGGGCATAATGTCTCACTCTGGAACCCACT
The DNA here is from genome assembly GCA_036873735.1 of Pouteria campechiana. NCBI lineage: Eukaryota > Viridiplantae > Streptophyta > Magnoliopsida > Ericales > Sapotaceae > Pouteria > Pouteria campechiana. The sequence goes on from JAYJMB010050849.1 coordinate 1,915, forward strand.
TCTCTCACAGAACCAATGGCTTTGAACAGACATCAAAATTGACAGAATTGCAATTTGGGTACTGGAAAAAAATCAAAAAAGAAAGAAATACACACCAAAGCCAGTTCATGCCAACTCACCTGTTAGCAACCATTGATACAGATCATATAGAGGGATCTATGATGTACATTGCAAACAGAAAATGTCAGTAATCCTCACCTTCCCTCGTTCGCTGTGGAGAGATTGGCCGGAGCACTGACAAATCGCAGACCCTAGAAACTGGGGATGAGAAAAGAACCCTAATATTTAAAATGATTCAACTGCTGGAGCTAGCTAGCTTAACAATCTAATACAGTTGAAGATTTGATTTCTCACCTTAATGGAGATGCTTTCACTTGATTGCCTTGCCATAACCAGCCCAGCCCACTGTTTTCTTAAATTGAAAATGTCAGGATGTGGAGGCAGATGGAGATTACAAGACCAGAGCCAAGACCGAAGACTGGAAGCAAGACGAAAGCAATGGTGAGTTAAGGGATGTGGAGACAGATGGAGATTACAAGACCAGAGCCAAGACCGAAGACTGGAAGCAAGAGGAAAGCAATGGAGAGTTAAGGAGACACAGCAATGGAGATGACTTAAAAGGAAGAAACGTCGAGAGTTTTGGAACGTAGCACGGCAGCAAGCAAAGGGTCAAGGCAAGGCCTACGCATATAGCAATTTGGGCAGAAGGAGCTGGGCGGTGACTTGGGCAGGCAATTTTTGCTCTTAACTCTTAGGCAGGGAAATATTAATGATCTTGTAAAAAATAAATGGCTTTTAGTAAAGAAACGTTATTTTTCTTGCAAAAAGTAAACAGTTTTTAGTAAGAAAATATTATTTTCCTTGCAAAAAAATGAAATATTCTTCAGCTAATTGAATGGGGCTACTAATGATGTATTTTAAGCAAAAAAATTATTTTTTTTTGCTAATTATAGTGGCTAAAAATGCAATCCTAGATAATAAATTACTGTGACCAGTAATTATAATTTAATAATATTTTAAAATTTAAGAAAATAAAAAATAATGTAATAATATCTATTGTCTAAAAAATATGTTGTTTCTTTTAAGTATGAGTAAATAATAATTTCTTATTATATTTTAAGATACCATATAATTTTATACAATAAAATTTATATTATATAAAATATATAAAAGATAATAAACTCATAAAAAATATTACAAAAACTATATTTTTAAAAACTTTATACAACATAAATTTTAGTTGCATAAAAAATTAACTTTTTTCATCAAAAAATTAGTAAAATAAAGTGTGTTCATCCAATTTTAGCAACTATTATATACAAAAAGAATTATTTAGTTGTTAAAAATTTGTGGTAACAAATTCTTATAACAAAATACTTGTTTGGTTGCAAAAAGTTTAAGACTTTGCAACAAAATTGATATCCTTGCCTATGATAAATTTTTAACAAAAAAATTATTTTTAACTATTAAATTTTATTTCTTAAAATCAATTTTGTTGTAGTGATTTGTGCTAGAATGGAACCCATAGGCTTAAATCTTGGCTTCCTTATTTGCCCAAAAAATGAAAATAAATAAAACATAGCATGCAATTCGTCCCACATAACTAATGTGGGATTCTTGCAACTTGAGATATTCTTCTCTCCTCCAATTTCTTGTTGCCCTTATTAAAGGGACCTAGCCCACACTTCTTATGAGCCTACGTGGCACCATCATTCCACTTTGGTCATTATATGCAATATTACTTATATGGAAATATTTGATAGCCAAGCTTCATTTGAGACCCATCTCGATACTTGTGCAAAATTTGAGCCGACTATTATATTTAACATTATCTATTTTACTAAGATACTAAAAATCATTTTAACAAGAGTCTTATATGGGCCACATCTTTTTAAAAAATATAAATATATGTGTAAATTTTGAAATTCACTTATATGTATTTACTTAAATATTAAAATATTACAAAATTTTATATAATCATTATTTTAGATGAAATTAATATTTTAGAAGGTTTAGATACTTAATTAAAAGTATGAAAATCCATTTAATAATAAAATATTTTTAATGGATTAATATTTACTCTTAAACAATTTGATTTTTTAAGCCCACATGAATATATATAATTAACATAATTTTTGCATTCTTAGTTAAAAAGATAAAATGAGATTAATAATTGATTCATATTTAACATAATCATTAAGATAGGCCTCAGACAAGGCTTTACCATAAAAGTATTTCCCTTATTTGTAAACCTCAATATGAAGGTAGATTCCTTGCATGAAAAGGGTAATTAAGAAAAATATTTAGAAATGAGAAATAAATATGAATAAAGATAATGTCAACTATAAAGTAAGTAAATTTAACATAAGTAAAAGATAACAATTAGAAATATAAACAATGATAAAAAATTAAAATTATTATGATGAATATACCTCAAAATCAATATTTTGAAAATGTAAATTTTCTTTCTTTCCTTTCTTTTTCATCTGGGCCATCAATCGTATAGTCCAGGCAAGCTAGGTAGCTGTAATCTGAAAGTTCACTTGCATGTGATCGTACAATGATAGATGGCTACCTAGGGGATATGAGAAGGGGCGTGATCCAATATAATATCTTATATCACAAGAATGTGTAGAACTCATTGGCAATGGTTGGATCTACATCAACACATCCCGCAAGGCCACTTTTGGTAAAAACACTGCCTGTAGACAAGGAAAAGCAGTCATGCGCATGAGATGTGCCATAGATGAGGTATACACATTTTAAATTCATTTGCACTTACTAATTCATTATATATATAGGGAAATGATCTAGTATAGTTAGTTACACTGAAATATTCAGTGTAGTTGGCATAGAAATTGTACAATGCAGCGGGTGTCATTCAAGCCTTTCGTGGACATCGCGAGTGAGGGAGGGATGGAGGGAGTGCTTTTTGACTCCGTCTCCTAGAAACGGTAAACACACTGTATGGATGGGAGTGCAACAACGACTACTTCAAGTCTCCCTCTTATTAACACCTCTTTGGCACGCACATAGTGGAGGTAGTGCAAATAATTATTAATTTTTCTTAAAATATTGAAAACTAGTACTAAATTAATAAATTTTATATTATAAGTTTTTATTTTTGGTGTAAATATCATTATTTTTTATTCACAAAAATTCCATGTTGCTGTGCACCCAGTGATTCAAATGATTAATAAGGCAAAAATCTTTGTAAATTCCAATGTGGCCCACATTGCTAGATACATCACTATGACTATCATCCAAATATTTTTTTATGTTATATTGTCCTGAAAACTATGTTGCACTAGATGCCTGCATAAGGACTATTAAAAAATGGTTATATCATAATATCATAATGAATGAAGCTTGAAAAATGATGGTAATGCACTCTAAAAATATATACATGTAATCGGATTAAAATCATAGGGGACTATCTAAGCTGGAAATGCATAAAAAATTTAAAATCCAACACTAGAATCTCTAACCACTTGTTGTTTTAATTCATGTCTAAAATTTTGTTGCATGTCTGAAAACCCAGATTTCATATTCAAATTTTCACTCTATATCCGAAACGCATTAAAACCCTAACGTAAATAGGGAAATAATTTCAATTCTTCATTGCAGACATAGAAACTTCCCCTATTTCCCAAGTCCAAAATCTCAAAATTTCCCATCTCCATTGCAAATATAGCATTTTTCTGCGATATTTAAACATTCTCCTATCACACCTCTTTTCATCTTTGTTTTTCCTATTTCCACCATATTTATATTCCAAAGATCTCCCAAATCCATCCCTTCTTCATCCCAATCTAAACTCTAGCACAGATAGAGAAAGTTCTTCATTTGTTCATTGCAGAAGTAGCAACTTCCCCTCTATTTCGCATTTCCCAAATTTATCCCTTCCTCATCCCAATCCAAAATCATGACTGAAATGGCTGCATCGAGCATGGTAGCTACATCAACATCTATAGAGTCTTGAAGAAGAAGAAGAGAAAAAGAGGAACAAGAAGTGGAAGCATCTGTATCACAAAGGAGAAGGCTGAACGACATAATTTTCCACAACAATTATGAAGCCTACAATAGATTTGTAGATGTGTATGAAATAAAAAAGGTAGTGAAGGAAAGGAGTGTTGATTTTGAAAGACTCTATGAAAATGGTTTTAATTTGGATATATGTAGATGGATTAAAATCCAAGAGTGGACTAATTTTATGAGTTGCAGGGAGAAATGATATATACAGATGGTTAAAATATTATTCTGCAACTATAATTCAAAATTGAAAAAATCATGGATAGGAGATAGAGTAATAGATTTATCTCTTAAGAACATAAGTAGTGTCTAAATCTCTCCATAGTTGAAAGAGCAGAAAAGGATTGGCCTACCTTAAGAAAAAAATTATTTTCAAAGGTGGTTGGAACAGATATTGATGAAGAAATGTAAAGAGTCTACATACCAACTATTTGGATAAAAATATAAGAGTGGCCTACATTTTGCTAATCAGCAACATCTTTCCAAAAACAAAATGTAGAGACAACATTTCTGAGAAATATTATAGAATGTCGTGGGCACTAAACAATGGGAAGAAAATAGATCTAGCAAAGACAATCTCTTATCATTTTTTTAGGTCAAAAGCAAAAATAGATTTCCTCTTCCTTATGGAGTGATTTTGACAAATTTTCTAAGAAGGGCAGTAGTAGATTTAACATCTGAAGATGGAGAAGAATTTTAAAATTCAAATTTGATGACTGAGGTGAACTTAAGAAAAAAAGGTCCCAAAAAGACTAAGTCATCCAAGCGAGCAAGATTTGAAGGTAGAACAACCGAAAGAAGAGAAACAGAATCACTTGATACAAGTGCGGAAATAAGGGAAGATGTTATATAAGAGAATCTAGATGCAATTACCATTATAGAGTAGAGGAAATGATATCAGAACTCAAAGGAGTGGTAGCTGATATGAGAGAGCCTGCAGCTAGAGTTGTTGAGATCAGAAGAGAAATTGTAAATGTAAGAGATGAAGCTTAGACAGTAGCAACACATGCAGCCTCTGCAAAAGCAGCAATAGCAACACATATAGCCACTGCAGAAGTAGAAACAAAAACAACAATAGAAGCAGCATCTTCTCCATTCATAGAAGCTTCTCCATTCACAGATGCAACACCCGCCTCCTTCTCCAAGTAAGCCTTCATCTTCCACTCCTAGAAGTTTTGAGAATAAGCTGAGAAATACCAAAGTTTCTATTTCAGCTCTTAACATCAAGATGGATTCAGTCTGTCAAAAGCTAGATACTTTGACCCATTTGGTTGAGTCCATCAAATGTCAATTGAAGCCTGCTCAATCCTCTTCTCCATCATTACCTATTCATGATCTCAAACTTTCTTCACCCCTAAGATCCCCTTGGTCTCATCATTCTGATCAGTCTCATCATTTCTCACTTTACTCTCCTATTCATGAGTCTAAACCTACTTCACCCATCAGGTCTACTCATCCCACGAATACTCACGGTTAGTCTTGTTCGAGTGGTGACTTAAGAGAGGAGGTGAATTGAGCCTTTAAAAATTTTAGCCAGATAATAGTTAAAGTGCAAGAATAGAGAAATTGTTGATAACTCAATACACTTGGATATGTATTTTTATAGTAGTTTGGCCCTTAACTTGGGTTCTTATTCTATTTCTTTAAGTTATCCTTTACTGTTAAACTCAGGTTCCACTAATACTTATTAGTTTTCTAAGCTTACTAATAAACTTATATAAATACTCAATAAGTATCTTACTTGCTTTCACTACACTAATGCAAGTTAACAAACTTGCAGAGATATGTAGAAATAAACTTGTACAAATATTAATGATTCTAATAGGCTAATTTTTTATAAAGTTGGAAAGTGTTACACACAAATAATATAATAATAAAAGTAATGAGATTCAATCTCTAGAAGTGATTGAATTAATGTCTTTAAATATTTCTTTGAATGAACTGCAGTAGAGTTGGAATCATTGACGAAAAAGCCTTAAAGACTTAGTAAATGCTCTCTCTTATTTTTCAGTATAAAAACCATTGTTACCTTTGATCTCACTTAACTTATTTTATATGTGAGTTTTCTATCTTTGTTTGAGATTCCTAACTTTCTCTGTTGTAATAGGTGAGAAACATTAAATGCTTAAAGACTTCCAAATTTAATTCCATTGTACTTTCAACGCTATTTTGGAGGCTATGAACTAACATCAGATCCTCCAAACTTCTAAGTAACATGAAGTTTCCGCATAGCTCACACAAGTTGTCATTACTTCGGATCCACCAAAGATGTCCTTTGGAGGCTCCAAAATGAAGTTACCGAAATAACTCACGTCAGAACCATAGAGTTTGACTTTGAAGTAATTGACTCCATGACTCCAAAATATTTTTATCTCCGAAGTAAATATTCGATGACTTCGAGGAGACTAATTGTGAAGGCTATAGTTATCTCTGAAATACCTTGTCGACTCCGAAGTTATTTTGGCTCCACTTTGATGTGCTTGACTTAACTTTGAAATTCTGATTTATCTCCGAAGTAAGTGTTTCGTGACTCTGAAAGAGTTCCTTGTCTCCAAAATGTCTTGTCGATTCCGAAGAACTTAACTTAGCCCTAAAGCTTGCATACTCGTGGCTCCGAAGTGCTTTGATTATCTCCAAAGGTTGTCAACCCATAACTCTGAAGTAACTAAAGTGACTTTAAAGTAAATGACTTAACCCCAAAGCTTGTATATTCATGACTCTAAAGTGCTATCAATACTCTGGCGTTATTTTTCTCTGTCTTCAAAGTGCTTCAGTGGCTCTAAGACTTCCTTGCTGAATCCAAAGCTTGTGTCTTTGTGATTCTGAAAGATTGTTCCCTTGTTTCTAAGGCTCTCTAGTGGTTCCAAAGCACCTTGGTTGACTTCGAAGAATGTGACTTCATGATTCCAAAGGGATGAACTTTGACTCCGAAGCTTCCTTGAAGACTTTAAATTTTCTATTTTCTATTTTAGGTATATATGTAATTTATATACTTAATTTTCATAAACATTTACTTGGTTTCTTCCTTTGAACATTATGAAGTCTTATTCTCAAAGATTAGTTTGAAAGTATAACAACAAGTGCTTGAGAATAGACTTGTTAGTACCTTAATGTTTTACTCATGTCTTTGCTATTATCAAAACATACTTAGTTAAGAATGTTCATCATCAAAATCAAGCTTATTTAATATTTTCTTCCTTTCTGATGATAATAAAACGCTAAGTGATATACCTTTCAAAAGTTGTCTAATAATAAATTTAAAGCAACTTAATTGCTAGAATTTCAATGAAATTTCTATTAATTCAGTGCAGCTCCTCCTTAATGGGTGTACATAATATTTCAACTGCATTTTATAAACAAAATTTATACATTCAGCTTTTCTCCCCCTTTTTGTCATAATCAAAAAGGTTAAAAAAAACAAATATAAATATTCATAGCCAGTCATGATCAAAATGCATACATACAGAACTTATCATTGATCAAAAATTTGCAGATACAATGTATGCTCAAAGTCAAGATTCTTTACATAAAGTAAAAAAAAATATAATAGAGAGAAAAATGCAAAAGGCAACAGTGTCAACAGAATGGTTTGGGTTTTCTCTCATAGATTTTGGGAAAGAAATCTTTTTGAGGTGGAAGAAGGGGCTTGCGTTGAGATGATGATGGTGTAGGAGAGGACTTGGGTGTTGTGGGTCTTCTTGGTGGAGAGGGTGGAATAAAAACTGGATCATTTAGGATTGCTGATGGGGGTTCATGGGTGTATGCAATGGGTCCACAGTTTGAAACATAGATGAAGTCAATGTGCTCTCAAAATCAACTTAGGAAAGATTGTAGGAAGCCCTTTCAAAAGGTTTTCTGCGTTTGCATTCATCTAGCTGTATACTCTTGGTAGTACATAGTGATTCTGGATAGAAGAGCCTTTTGTGTTCCTTTGGAGGTGGAATCTTTGACTTCCTCTTGGATTTAAAAAAAGATGGTTGAGATGAAGGTGTAGAAGATGATGGTTTGGGTTGTGATTTTGGTTTGGGATTTGCAGAGGGTTTGCTGGTTTTGGCTTTAGTAGAAAGTGAACTTTTTGGTTTTGTTAGATGGACTAGTTGAGATTGTATTTGCCTTAACCTGTCTTGGATAAAGGCATTTGAAAGTTAAGGATATGAGAAAGGGAGATTATCAGCAATGACCTCTAGGTTGTCATTATTGTAGGAAAAAAATTCTTCCTTAGTGAGAATAAATAGTTGATGAAGACCTGAGAGAGATGGAAACACTTTTCTAGAAGGCTTTGATGCTGGAAGCATCTGAAGAAGTTTCTTAGAATAATTTTGAATAATTGACTCTCTATCAGGAATTTAGATTTTGTGGCCCTTGGGAGTTACTTGAGGATTTGGGAGAAGTTGAATCCTATGTAGAATGTTAGGATCCTCAAGTCCTGAGAATGGAAATTCTTAAGGACATAGAATGATAGACTAAGAGAGAAACATTCTAGCACTTTTAGAATTGATTTTGGATTTATTCTTAAACCTAGAAAAAGCCATCCTAATTGGATTGAATACAAGGAGAAGAATATCAGGATTATCAATAACTATTAGAGGAGAGTGTGAAGGACTTTGTGGTAGAGTTTTTGGAGAAGTGGGAGGTCTTCTCCACTTTGGATGAATTGAGGGTGTGTTTCATTCTGGTGAAAGGTCCACAATCCATTTAAGGATTACTCCTCCTGATTGAATGAGATCAAGCCAAGTCTAGTCTAGCCATATTGTTGGCCCTAGGAGACGAAAATGGGTTCCATGAATTGGGATTATGAAGTATTTGTCATACTAACAATTGCTCGATATGGATTTACTTTAGAAGTTAGAACTCAAGTAGGCTGTGTTGGAAGAGAGAAAGATGCAATTTCAGTAGGTTCCCTCTCAAGTTAAGCAATCTCTAGATCTGTAGGAGAGTATGGATGAGGGGAGTGTGTGGGTGAAGACATTACTATAATGAGGGAGTTGGTTCTGACTAGAGAGAAGTGATGTAGAGGTGAGGAGTAATGAGTTAAAGGTGGAGAGAAATGAGGATGATAGGCTTGACCTCTAAGTGACTCTGCTAGAGATTATAAAGAGTCAAATCTTTGGTCAATCTTATTAGCTCTCAAGATCATGGATGACATAGCAGTGCTAAGTTTATGATCCATTCTATTCATTTGAATAGCTAGAGTAGACATATAGTGTTCAATCATTGTGAGCCTATCTTTTAGGTGTTGTGGGATGGGTTGTGTAGTGGGAATTGATGAAGTGGTTGGTGTTGTTGGTTGATGAGAGTGTCTAATGAGTAATGGGGATCTAATGGGTGTGAATGAAGTAGTGCTTGCTACTGCTGCTGTTGTCTCATTTTCTTCTCTAAATACTTCTTCTGACTCCTCATTTCTTATTACTTCTCTTGAAGTCTCTCTTGTCTCCTATTCTAAGTTTTCTTCTCTCATTGTTCTTTCTTCTTCTTCTTCTAGCTCTTGTCTGGATCTCTTTAGTTGTTTAGTTCTTTTTAGATTTTCACTAATCTAACCTTGTAATGTCCTCTTGAAGCCCATTACTTTTAAGGTTCTTTCATCAACTATGTCTGAGACCTTAGACTCTTCTCCCTTTTCTCTAGACAGATTTACTCTTGCATCTTTGAGAATTCTTGTGAAGATTATCCCATATAGAAGTGGGATCTTGTTGTAGACTTCATTAAATACAGATGACCCACTATGATTTGTACAAGATTTACTTTCTTTTCATTCTTCAAAGCTCATAGCACTTTTGCATCTTTTTCTAAAATTGAATGTGTGGCACCTATCCTTGGATACACATTATTTCTCACCATTATGTATGCCAATTTGTAATCCAAGCTCAGATGATTGGCATGTAAGTAATTTTCTTTTGCATTTATTTCAACTCCTACCAGGTCTGAAAATAATCTCACTCCGCTTGATGGCTAATCAACATGTTCTTTTTCAATTTCAAGGAGGTTGAGGATTTTTCTCTAGTTATTAGGGGATAAGTTTATCTCAATCTCTCCTATCCATGATTTCTGAGTACTTGAGTTCAAATTACTGATTAGGGCCTTCACCAATCTTGGATAACATGACTCTTTACAGCTCAAAAAATTAGTCCAACCTTGGAATCAAAACCACCCACATACTTCCAAATTCATTCCTCTTTCTCCAAATACCTCAAAATTAAATGCTTTACCCTTGATGATTTTCTTGCTTTCATACTTAATAAGATATCTAGAGTAGGCATCTTCTCTGTTAAGGAAAATTACTTCAAATATGTCATCCTCGAACCTTACTATTTTAGAGACACCTGTCTCTGAAGCATCATCCCTTTCCTTCCTTCTGATGCTTAAATCAGTTGATTTTATTCTTGTCATAGCAGTAGAAAGAAGTAGGGATTCAGAAATGGATGTAGAAGGCACAATGGAAAGATTGATTGAGTGAAGGAATTTGAAGGATTTCTCTGAAAGAATATTTTTGGATGCTCTAAGAAGAGGGGTTTTAGGTTTTCGGAGGTCTTAGAATGGTTAATTAGGGTTTCAAAATTTTAGTTTCTTCGAAACATTATCGGAGGCTCTGAAATGAGTGAGTGCGATCTTCGAAGGTAACGAGTGTTTTACTTTGGTGACTCCAAAGCTTTACTTTGGAGGCGATGTAATCTATTGGCTACAAAATAATTTTCGGTGATTCCAAAGTTTTAATTTGAGGTATGGAATTCTTTTAGAGGTGTTTTAGTCCTTCTTCAGAGAGTACAAAATATGTTTTGGAGGTTCCAAAAATAATGCAAATTTTTAGATTTGTTCTTTTGTGCATTTTTTGTCAAAGTTATCTGTAATGAACATGTTTTCGATCTTATAGATGTTTTGTTAATTTTTAACTTAAGCATTTACATTTAAAACACTTAATTCTCTTCTTAATTTACTAAATCTATCTTCTAGAAAAGGTTTAGTAAAGATATCTGCTAATTGATTTTCAGTGGGCACAAATTCTAAACATATATTATGATTTTGAACATGATCTCTGATAGAGTGATACCTAATTTCTGTATGTTTTATTCTGGAATATAAAACTGGATTTTAGGTCAGACTTAGAGCACTAGTATTGTCATATCTTATGAGAATATTAACATATTTAAGGCCAAAATTATTTAATTGTTGTTTTATCCAAAGGATCCGAGCACAACGACTATCAACTGCTACATATTCTGCTTCAGCAATTGATAATGCCACAAATGTTTGTTTCTTGGAAAACCATGATATAATCATACTTCCTAGAAACTAACAAGATCTTGAAGTACTCTTTCTATCTACTTTATATCTAGCAAAGTTTGCATATGAGTATCCTACTAAATTAATATTAGAACTTTTTGGATACCATAAGTCGAGGCTTGGTGTGTCTAAAAGGTATTCAAAGATTCTCTTTACAGTAATTACGTGTGACTCTTTGGGATCTAACTGAAATCGAGCACACATGCAGACACTAAATATTATATCTGGTCTACTTATAGTTAAGCATAATAATGATTCCATCATGCTTCTATAGAGTTTGTTATACGTTGATTTACCTCTTTCATCTTTGTCTATCTTTACTGAAGTGCTTATTAGTGTTTTATATCTTTTACCATCTTCAATATTGAATTTCTTTAGTAGTTCTTTTGTATACTTAACTTAGTGAATGAAGATTCCTTCTTCTTCTTATTTGATTTATAGTACCAAGAAGAAATTGAGCTCACCCATCAAGGTCATTTCAAATTCTCCCTACATAGTCTTAGAAAATTCTTGACAAAGATTTCCGTTAGTTGCACCAAATACTATATCGTCAACATAAATTTGAACTATAAGAATGTCTTTCTTTGCATGTTTAATGAAGAGAGTGGTGTTCACTTTACATCTTCAAAAACCTTTCTCAATTAGAAATTTGCTTAGCCTCTCATACCATGATCTAGGAACCTGCTTCAAACCATAGAGGGCTTTCTTGAGTTTGAATATATAATTTATATAATGAGGATCTTCAAACCTAGGGGGTTGTTCTACATATACCTCTTCATTAATGAAACTATTCAAAAATGTACTTTTTACATTCATTTGATATAGTTTAAAATTCGTATATGATGCAAATGCAAGAAGCATTCTAATAGTTTCAATCCTTGCAATAGGAGTGTATGATTCTTTAAAGTCAATACCTTCTTCTTGACAATACCCTTTGCAACTAATTTTACTTTATTTCTCACCATAATTCCTGATTCATTCAATTTATTCCTGAAGACACATTTTGTTCCTATGACAGATTAATGATTTGGTGTTGAAACAATAGTCCATATTTCATTTCTTTTGCATAGCTAAAATCCAGTTTCCATCTTCTAATGCTTAGTCTATACAAGTTGGTTTTAATTGAAAAATAAAAGCAAAATTGCCACATATTTAGTAATAAGATGATTTAGTTCTAACTTTATCAAACACATCACCAATTATTTGGTTTTCAGGATGAGCATACATAAACCTCCAATCTCTGGGAAGAGATGAGTTACCTCATTTATTTACCTCTATTATGGATAGTTCAGCTTCATCCATTGTTGTCTCTGATAGTTGAGTTTCTTCTTGATTATCTTGTAATTTCAGTTTCTTCATACTTGTTGGAAGATTATCTATCTCATCATCAAAATTACTATTTCTTTTTGTAGAGTTAGTATATTCATCAAATTTAACATGAATGGATTCCTCTATAATTTTAAGTAACAGGTTGTATACTCTAAATGCTTTGCTAACAATGGAATAACCTAGAAATATACCTTAATCAGATCTATTATCAAATTTTCAAGGTTTTCTTTATCATTGTTAAGAATAAAGCATTTACAACCAAAAGTATGAAAATATGAAATATTTGGTTTCTTGCCATAATATAATTCAAATGGAGTTTTGTTGAGTATAGATCTAGTAAAGATTCTATTAATAATGTAATATACGATATTCATTGCTTCAGCTCAAAAATACTATGGGAGGCTGTATTCACTTAACATTATCCTTGTGATCTCTTGCAAGGATTTGTTCTTCCTTTTTGCTTCTCCATTTTGTTGAATTGTTCTTAGTGCAGAGAAAGTTTGAAGAATACCATTGCTTTCACAAAAATCATTGAATTTATGATTCTCAAATTCTCCACTATAATCACTCCTTATGGTAACAATATGAGAACTTTATTCATTCTGTACACATTTGGAAAATACTTTAAAGAATGAAAAAGTTTCATCTTTGGATGCTAGAAACATTACCCAGGTAAATTTACTGTAGTCATCTACAATGACATATGCGTAATGTTTTCCTCCAAGGCTTCTTGTTTTTGTTGGTCCAACTAAATCCATATGTAGCAATTGAAGGGATTTGGTTGTGTATACTTCTCTGTTTGATTTGAATGATTTTTTTATTTGCTTGTCTTTCATGCAAGCATCAAACAACTTATTATCAAATTTGAGTTTTGGTAAGCTAACAACTAGATTTTTATTATATAATCTTTCAATCATATTTTTGTTGGTATGTCCTAACCTTTTACGCCACAATATAGGTTCATTATCACTCACAATAAGACACTTAGCTTGAATATCTAAAAGATCAACCAAATATATATTTTTATATCTTCTACCATATACTATAACTAATTGAGACTTATCTATTACAAAATAAGATTGAGATTCAAACACAACTTTGTAGCCTTTGTCACAAAACTAACTTATGCTAAGAAGATTGTGTTTTAATCCTTCTACTAAAAGTATATCTAAAATTGAAGTAGATAGAGTTTAGCTAACCTTAGCGATCCCAACTACTCTACCTTTACCATTATCACTAAAGGTTATTATTCCACCAGATTTTATTTTCAATTCAATGAACAGCTCTTTATTCCTTGTCATATGCCTTGAGCAACTGCTATCGATATACCATATACTACTTTTTGTGGCTCCCAAGCACACCTACATAGATAAAGTTAAGTCTTAACTTTTGGTACTCATTTGGGAATGGGTCCAAGTGGGTTAGTTATAGTTAATGTTGGTACCCATTGTTTCTTAGGCAAAATAGTTTTAACTAAAGAAATTTAGGTTACGTTTAGTACATTTGCAACTGTCTTTGGAACCAAAATTATCGTTTATTTAGGTTCAAATTTTCTATGTTGTTGCTGTCCTTGTTTTTGTTTCATTTTTAACAAGGTGGAAGTCAGTGTCTTTTTCAGAGAATTATTTTCAGCAACTACTTGCTCAAGTATACTATTGGTATTATTGCTTTTCTTGATTTTGGAATTTTCTTCCTTGACTTTGGAGCATTCATTTGTAATTCTTTTGAGCTCCTTTTTAGTCTATCTATACTTTTCTTTCAAAGTAACAAAATTTTATTATTATTCTTCGAACATTTCTTCATGAATGGGAATTTCAAAATCAGAATTTACCTCCTCTTCATGGATTGCCATGAAGCTAATTCCCATATGAAGTTCATCACGAGTGCTTCTATTTAGAGAAAGTTGACTGATTTGAGCTTCATGTTCTTTGTCTTCCTCACTTTCACTTTCATTTATAATATTCTTTAGCATCTCCCATGCTGCTAGAGCTTTCTTTTTCTTCTGGAAATTTCTGCTTATTCTGTTGTTGTTATTATTATTTCTTCTATCAAAGTATGAATTGTACCTCCTCTTTTGCTAATCATTTTGTTTCTTATCTAGCTTTGGATAGTCAAACTTCATATGTCCAGGTTTCCCATAATTGTAATAGGCGGGTGATTCTTTCTTTCTATCATTTCTTCCAAAATTGTTGCTTGACTTCTTTAGCATAGATTTGAATTTTTTTGTAATCATTGTCATTTTTTCATCTTCATCTCCACTTGTGGATACATCAGTTTAGGGTTTGTCATTCTCTGACTCAGCTTTAAAGGCAATTGTTTTCTTACCCTTTGGTTCTTCTATATTTTTCTGCTTCATTAATACCTCATGAGTCTTAAGAGTACCCATGAGTTCTTCTAGACTCATTGTGTCTAGATTCTTTACTTCTTGTATTGTTGTTACTTTTGGTATCCATTACTTTGACAAAGATCTCAGTATTTTCTTCATCATTTTGATCTCTGGGTATTTTTCTCCTAGATTTTTTAGCCCATTTGTTATCTTTTAAAACCTTCCAAATATATATGAGATTGATTATGCCTCTTCACGTTGAAAGCTTCATATTCCTATATAAGAAGATTTATCTTAGTTTCCCTTACTTGCTTTATGCTTTCGTGTGCTACCTCTAGTTTGTTCTAGATTTCCTTTGCAGTATCGCAAGAGGATATCTTGTCAAACTCAGCGAATATAAAAGCACAATAAAGGTAGTTCTTTGCCTTAGCATCTTTCTCAGTTGCTAGAATGTCTTTAGCAGTGTATTTATCTTTAGTATTTAGGACAATCAAACCATCCTTGATGGTTTTCCATAGCTAATAATCTGAGGCAATTAAGAAATCTTCCATTCTCATCTTCTAGTATCATAGTTTGTACCATCAAATAGTAGTGGTTTGGAAGTAGATTGACCTTCAGCAGAAGTGTTGTAGAAATAGCTACCCATAAAGATCTCTTCACAAGTTATATGATTGGAATAGTTATATATGACTAGTGAAGTCTGCTCTGATACCAATTGTTGGTCCCGTTCAGGTGAAGACTCAAGATAGGGGGGTGAATTGAGTCTTTTCAGCCAGATAATAGTTAAAGTGCAAGACTAAAGAAATTGTTGATAACTCAATGCACTTAGACAGGTATTTATAAAGTGATTCGACTCTTCACTTGGGTTCCTACTCCACTTCTCTAAGTTAGCCTTTATTACTAAACTCAGGTTCCACCAATACTTATTGGTTTTTCAAGCTTACCAACAAACTTATACAAATACTCAGCAAGTATCTTACTCGCTTTCACTACACAGATACAAGTTAACAAACTTGCACAAATATATAGAAATAAACTTGTACAAATGTTAATGCCTCTAATAGGCTAATTTTGTATAAAGTTGAAAAGCAGTAAACATAAATAATATAGCAGTAAAAATAATGAGATTCAATCTCCAGAAGTGGTTGAATGAATAGCTTTGAATACTTCTTTGAATGAGAAGCGCCTTGGCTGACTCCGAAGAATGTGACTTTGTGATTCCAAAGGGATGAACTTTGACTCCAAAGCTTCCTTGAAGATTTTAAATTTTTTGTTTTCTTGTTTTAGGTATATATGTAATTTATATACTTAATTTTCATGAGCATTTACTTAGTTTCTTCCTTTGAACATTGTGAAGTTTTATTCTCAAAAATTAGTTTGAAAGTATAACTGCAAGTAATTGAGAATAGATTTATTAATACTTTAATGTTTCACTCATGTCTTTGCTCATCATCAAAACATACTTGGTTAAGAATGTTCATCATCAAAATCAAGCTTATTTAAGATAGTATGTTCAACACTCCCTCCTCTCCACATCTCATATCTGACACTTCTTTACTTGCAACAACTCCAAGTGTTGATATTCTTCCATCTCCACATTCCTCTTCTAATCTCACATCTCATACTTCTCTAATTGTTGCAGTTTTTTTATCTCCACATTTCTCTCCTCAGCCCTCCACTTTCACTTTATTTTTATCTGACTCGGTATCCTCTCTCTCTGAGTTAACTATCCCACTTGCCAAAATTCTAACATCCATGAAGTCCACTCTCAAGAAATCTTCTCACTTCTCTCCACAGGAAACTCCCTCTCCTTCATCACAACCGTCTCCTGCAACTACTACTCAAGTTGCATCACCTCCTGTAATTACTACTCCACAACCATCTCTTTCTTCTCAACATACAACACCTCCTCCCCCTCCACAAAAACCATTAATGCATTCTCCTCAAGAACTTCCAAAAGTCTCTAAGGTTTTTACTAAAAAATGTAAGTCAAAGATCATCTCTATTGTAATATCACTCAAACCAACATATAAAATTCGGTGTACTAAACTTCCCAAATCGACACCTTCAACTGCTAAGAGTCTAGGGAAAGGAATAAAAATGACTCTCCAGAAAGTTGAACACAGGCAATTGATAAATCAAATGGCTACCCAAATTCTTGAATCCCAAAACAAGCCAATCACTCTCCCTAATCTTCCTTTCCTAGATTTTGAAGATCAGGATTTTCTCAATCATATTACAATAATGAAAAGTCCAACTAAGAACTTTAAACCCAAACTACTTTCAGATGGTGATGGGATCATAGATAAAATCTTAAGTGATTATATCCCACCCACTTCATCCAACCCACCTCCTCCATCCCCACAAAATCCTTCAGTTAGAATTGGTTTAGGACCAATGGATGACAGGATTACTTTTCATGTTGTAACTAACACATCTGATCTTAACTTTATTTACCTTCCAGAAAATGTGTATCTACTACGTAGGAAGAGTCACCTTGATACATATATGCTTGGTCTTCCAAATCCCTTTCTAGAGTTTGCATGTCCTCTGTATAGAGCAAAACTTAAGATTATTCCTTGTCCTGAATTACAAAAGGCAAATTCCA
This sequence comes from Pouteria campechiana, assembly GCA_036873735.1. NCBI lineage: Eukaryota > Viridiplantae > Streptophyta > Magnoliopsida > Ericales > Sapotaceae > Pouteria > Pouteria campechiana. Next base: position 19,488 of record JAYJMB010050849.1, read on the forward strand.
TACTTTCCACATCTTACTCCCAAATATCAATTGCTCCTGCCTCTATTTCCACCCCTCAACTTCCTCCATCATAACACACTTCTCTTAGAACCAAAGTTCTAATTTCTAAGCCCAAACCTTCCCCCCAAAAGAAAGCTTCAGTTTCTAAATGTTCTTCTACTACCAGACCCCCCTTCTTCCGCCCCTCTGCTTCCTGCATCCATACCTTCTTCTTTCAGAAATAAAGTTTTAGTTTTTAAGCCCAAACCCTCACTATCCAAAATGATAACACCTTCATGCAAACCACTTCCTCCTCCGCCCATCTACTCAGACCAAGAGAAATATGCCAGCAAACTTAGAGCAAATAAGAAAGCTCATGAAGTTGGGCAGCTCCCCAACTACCCTAACCTGCTTGGGACATGGGACATAGACCTTGAGAATAGTTCATCCATGTCTAGATTTAATATCCCATGTCTAGAATTATGAATTCGGACACGAATGAACCATTCCTGGATATGGGCAGGTCCACTATCATATGCAGAACTATTCATCCATGTTCGGATTTACAATCAAGGAAATGGGATATGAATTCGGACATAGATGAACAGTTCCTGGACATGAGAAACTCCACTATCACGTGTAGAACCCTTCATGTCATGTCCAAATTTAGTATCCCATGTCCGGGATTATGAATTTGGACATGGATGAATGGTTCCTGGACATGGGCAGGTCTACTGTAACACACAGAATCGTTCATTTATGTCCCGATTTATAATCCTGGTCATGGGAAATGAACCCAGATATGGGATATTAAATTAGGACATGGGATGAATAGTTTCGTACGTAACAGTGGACCTTCCCATGTTTGGGAACAATTTATCCTTGTCTAGATTCATATCCTATGTCTCGGATTATGAATGTAGACATGGATGAACCATTCCCGGGGTCCATGTTCCATGTCCCAAGTCCCACATCCCATGTCCCATGTCCCATTCATGTTCATGTACCAAGTCCCATGTCCCATGTCCCATGTCCCATTCATGTTCATGTACCAAGTCCCATGTCCCATGTCCCAAGTTGATGTCCATGTCCTAAGACCCACATCCCATGTCACATGGGACATGGGCACATGTCCCATGTCACATGGGATGTCCATGTCCCATGTCCCATGTCTCATATCCCACTATCCATGTCCTATATCCTATGTTCCAAGTCCCGCGTCCCATGTCTCAAGTCCCATGTCCCGTTGGGCATAGAACTGTTCATCCATGTCTAGATTTATAATCTTGGATATGGGAAGGACATGGATGAACGGATCTCGGACATTAGTAGGTCCACTATTACATGCGGAACCATTCATCCACGTCTGAATTTATAATCCCTGAAAAATAAACCCGGACATGGACTCCTCTCCTCAGCAATGTCTAGAATGGCAGGAAGTCAGTCCTTTTAGACAACTGACTATTTCCCGACTTAAAAGTAACAATTTTTGATGTATTTCATTATAGAATTTTTAATATATAATGCCAGTTAGGAGTCTCATTCAATGCAAGGAGATGTATGTATCCTTATTAAGGTAGAGAAGAGTATGTTCTGAGGTTAGAATTAATTTAGGCATTAATCCAGGTATAAGTTAGACCCCCATCATCCCAACCTTTCTTCTCCAAGTCTAAAACTTCTCAGGCCTTCTTTCATTCCATCCATTGCTACTAATAGACAACGGGAAAGCAAATGTTTAGTGGGGGGTCATGGAATATGACTCCAGAGGAGAGGGACTTATGCAAAATTGAAGAACTATGAAAAGAGATATATATGCTGCAAACTTCGCTGTGAGAATTGTAACTCGTCGAGCAAGACATGATTCTTTCATAGGTAGAGCACTTTTCTGAGATAAACTGTGAGCGTCAATAATTGCAATTGAGATCAACAATGCTATAAGAACACTAAAGTGTACCCAACATTCTGCACCTAAACACTTTTTTGGCTCCAATCACAGTGAAATAAGATGGCTTCTTCAAGAGTTGGAGACGACGTACACATTGTTAGATACTAGTTTCCTCCGTCATGCTCTTGGTTGTTAGCATACTCTTCAGGCTCCTCTTCGCTAGACAGATCATAGATTCCTGGTTTGACATACATTACTAGCCCTATTAGTTTTAATTCTGATATATAATAGATGTTCTGTATAAACTAACATATTAATATATTAATACTATCTTGCTAGAATATTCGTGCATTCTGTATCCATAGTTTTTCCTTAATTCTCTAGTAATGTTCATGCATAATCATTTAAATGCCTAGAACGATGTGAATATTCCATCATCGTTTATGATACATCAAGTTGTAAGTAGCGTGGATTGGTGTTGGGAACTTAATAACGTACAGGTATTTATTATTGTTCGAGTCTACTAACTTGAATCGATATCCACCCGTAAGAGATTTTCTTTAATAGTCCAAATGACATATGCAGCATCTCATATCTTATATTCCTCAATGCTAGAAAATCATTCTACTATGAAGATGTCTAGCTCTTCAAATAAAAGTCATTGAGATGCATTATTCACAACACTAGAGAATCGGGTCAGACTAACGATTGGTGGTCTAGAGTATAATGTATCCTAATTAAAAGGTGGACTTATGGATATACAACAATATTAGTAGGAAATGACGGTAGCTTTGGTGAGAACATACGCTCTCCTGAACCAAGATCAAGTTTAGCTGGGAAGATAACTCAAAGGATAACAAGAGATGATTCATCACCTTTCTCAGATCTGGCCCAAACTAACACATGACCTGGACCTACTATGGGAAATATTGTTATGAATGGAGGTTGCATACCCTTAGGTAGATTTTTCAAAGCTTCGAATTATTGTAGACAACCATGAAGACTCTAACTCATCTTTGAGGCTTTGAAGGCCTTGAAAAAAAGATGGCATGCATTTTTGGTAGTTATTTTGGTGTATCTTTTGATTTTTTTTACTTGTGCAAGAAGCATACGGCAAGTACTGGTCCGTTTGCAAATACAACCATTATTAAAAGGAAATCTATGTAAATTTGGTCATTAATATAAATACATAGATGGGCCACAAATATATGAATCGACTATGGAGATTCCTTGCAATAGCTGTTATAATATAAGAGCGCTTTTTAATCTAGTGTCTGACTTCATAACATTCTAGACATTACTGAGGAGAGAATTCCAAGTTCGAGATTCATATCGCATGTCCAGGATTATAAATTTGGACGTGGATGAATGGTTCCGTACGCGGCAGTGGACCTGCCCATGTTCAAGATTTGTTCATCCATGTCTGGATTCATATCCCATGTCCAAGATTATAAATCTCGGCATGGATGAATGGCTTTGCGCGTGACATTGGGATATGGACTTATGACATGGGGCATGGATAGTGAGAAATGAGACATGGACAATGAGACATGGGACATGAACTTAGGATATGGGATATGGACAATGGAAACTGTTCATCCATGTCCAGATTTATAATTCTGGATAGGAGATATGACTCCAACCATGGATGAACCATTCTTGGACATGGGTAGGTCCACTGTCATGCATAGAACCGTTTAACCCATGTCCTGATTTAATATCCTATGTCCATGTTCATTCCCATGTCTGAGATTATAAATCCAAACATGGATGAACAGTTTCACACGTGACAGTGGACCTGCCCATGTCCAAGAATGGTTCATCCATGGTTGGATTCATATCTCATGTCTAGGATTATAAATCTGGACATGACATTAACTGTTCTGCGCATGACAGTGGACCTTCCTATGTCCAAGAATTGTTCATCCATGTCTAGATTTATATCCCATGTCTAGGATTATAAATCCATACTTTGATGAACTATTCATGACAAACGGCCTTCTTTGGCTCATGCCCCAAATTGAACCTCCATGTTCGAGACATAAATTTCTTTAAAAAAAATACAACAAGCTGAACAAAGAGGTGTAATGGCCTTCTAAAGGCTCTAAATCACTACAATACAACAAAGGCTTTCCCTAGTCTAATCACAATAGATGCTTATAAATAATAGTCTAAAATAACATTTTAAGAAAAAATATTATAGATAATGCAAGTTGAAGATAAATGTCTCAAAAGACTCCATTATAGAGAAGTACTTCACTATCTACATAAGTCACACTATGACAATTATAAGCACTATAAAACATAAAATATGCAGTCTTCTCTTGCGTGCTTTTACCTTTGTCTCCAACGCCTTGCAATTGTCCTCATATCGCGACAACTCCTCTCTGGTGTGCTGCATATTTTGAACTTTTGATTTCAACACTAGGTTCTCTTCATGCATAGTATACAACCGACTATTCAGCCTCCTGATATCATGCATTTGATCTCTTCTAAACCGATGCTCTTTATCAGTCAAAAAGGGATCCACCCATCGAAAAAAAAAATTTGCTGAGACCATCCTATAATGAGATAATTAAAAACTTATCAATTACATCAGCATGTTTATATAAGACATTAAAGAAAAGTATAAAGAAACTCATGAAATAACTCTCACAATTCCTTAGGTTCTTATTCGTATAAGAGTCAAGATATGTGCTTCAAAACCACATTTACAAAACACTCTTATAGAATATGGCAAACTCGTACCCTCAAATAGAGAAGTATAAAAAGTATTTTATGAAAGCTAATGAGGATCCCGTTAGTATGTCATCAGCATAACAACCCAAACATATATACGAAACTTTAATATAATAAAAGGTAAGCATAAAGTACATTTCTAATCAAGATTACCATGGGATAAATCAGACGCAGGATTAGAACTTCTCATCGATGGACAATTTCTCCTATTGTGCCCAATAACAATTTTGTTGTAATCACAACACAACCTACCAACTCCAGTTCTCCTAGCTACCTCAATTATTGACTTGAATCTCTTACTAATCCGACTTTTATTTTCATGATATGTGGATTGGGTATTACATTTGCTTGGGAGTTGTGATATTTACCCTATCCATTGGGACATTAGTTGGTGGGATTGCTATATTATCATTTGAGGGTAACATTAAATTAGGCTAATGTGTAATCCTCACACTTTCGTTATTGAAATTAGCATCACTCCCTTCAGCATCATCACGTGCATCTAAGACATGTTTTCTTTTATATTCTTCTATTGATTTTTGAATCTTTTTCAAGCCTTCAAAAATAATTTCATAAAGAGTCAAATTGGTGGTCCGATCACAAACAATTTTACCCATTCTTGCATCAAGTTATGGTGCTATATAACCTTTGAATTTTTAACACTTGATGTTGTGGTACATTATTGGTATATAATCTTTTCCTTAGGTCTTTGGGTCCACCTCCTCAATATTAATTTTTAGGCATACTAAAGATCTCTTGTGAATAAATTGCTATAAGAATATATGTATACACTATCCCTGAAAACTCTCACTTTTTGCATGAACATGTGGCCATCCTGCTTTCATTGTCGCATTGAACTCTTCTAACCCTTTCAAGGAACAACATATTGATCTATATGGTCATCTGACACACCAATCTATGCAAGATAATGCTGACATTGCTCAACCTCTTTATGGAATTCCAAAAAAAATTCCTTCATATACACTTTTACCATGTCACACTCAATAGTGTGCCATATTTTCACAACTGGCATGTCATATATTATTTTACAATCAGCATATATTTCTGCCCAATGCCTCCCTTTAGCAGTCTGTTCATATGCATAACCAAATTCCAATAATTTTGTGCTGCAATGCACATATTTATCAAATAATAAATTCATGCTCTCGGATCTCCCTATAGTTATCATGTCAGCTAAAAATTGATATCTAACATAAGTAAGCACCCATGCATTTCTGATACTATATAATTGTTGTAGCCATGAGTGATCATGCAAGCCATAAATACTAGTTATATCAGCCCATGCCTTTTCAAATTCATCTGATGTCTTATTTTTGTATATGCAATTAGACCAAGTCTTGTGAAAAGTTAGATCATTATGGATCAGAATACCCATCTTTTTAATAAATTTTTTATTTAAATGTCATATACAAATAACATGGTGGGTTTGAGGGAATACATCTCTTACAACTACTGATGGTTAGTCACTATTACTTTAGAAGGTACACCTGCTATCATATCAAGTCATGCTTTGAATAACTATTTAAAATCAATTATAGTATTGCCAAAAAGCAATCCCACCCTAAGTAATATTGATTGCTTATGATGGTTAACGCCAATAAACAGTCCAAATGGCATATCATATTCATTTGTCTTATATATTGTATCAAATCACATAACATTACCAAATGCCCCATAATCAATTTTAACTGCACCATCAACCCAAAAAAAAATGATGTTAGATGTCCTTCCCCATTTACTTGTAGGTTGAAACTAAATTGAGGATTGGCTTTTAATTGACTTTGAAAGTATTGTAACAAAGCATCTGCTCCCCCCCCCCCCTCCTCCACTAAACTTGGATTAACATCGCCTTCTATAAGCATTTCTAAGGTCTAATTGTGAAAACCCCAAATTCTTCAACCCACTTGCCTCATAAGCCATAAAGTCTAATGATTTTGCTACACCAACCCCAACTTGATTCAATCTTTTCGTGATATCTACTTGATAATTTGGTACATTTCTATATGATCATAAATAATAGAATTTATTAGGTGATTCTAGACCACGACTATGTTTAGGTATAAATCTTGTAACAACTCACTTATCACAATCCCCATATTTAGAAACCCCAAGCAATTACATCTGGTGAGACATCTCTCTTTATACTTTCGCATATTCTTTTCTGTGGGTTTAATATTTGAAGCTTCATGTAGGCCATTTGATTCAACCAGCGGGTAATCTACTTCAATGGGTTTGGCCTTCCTTAATCCCTCTTGAGAGCATTTAAAAACTAGAGTACATAAGTCTCAATTGACCAACTTTCTCGCATAGCTCTTTCTAATACTAAACTCATATAGTTTTGCATAACTATTGTAGAATTGATAAGCATCTTACTCACTGTCAAATTGCTGGTCAATCTTTAGGGTCAGATAAATAGGGGCTCTGGGCAAAAATTTACGTATTCCTATCAATGAATTTTGTACAACATTGCACACTGTATCTATATTATCGACTTTCGTAATGCCTATTATGACACCTCGTCCATTTGGATTAAGGGAACCTGCCTCATTCATATTATTTACATTCATGATATCTACATGTAAATTCATGGACCTAAAACAACCTGTGTGAAAATAGATAATAACACCATCCTTAAGTAAATGTGTTAATCACTACAAAATATGATACACTATAAAAATTCAAATGAACAGTCATTTAGTTTGTAAAGTTGGATTTATTTTACTAATCACAAATCCATTTGCAATTAAAAACTACAATAATAAAATCTGTGGATAAAAATTAAATAAAAAAATTTATTTAATTTAAATAAATTAAATCCAATGGACATTTCATCAAAAAGCTGCTAAGTGGTTCCAATATTTTCAATCAAGAGAAGCTTGAACAGCCTAACTCACTTGAAGTAATAACAAAAAGCACATGAGGTTTTTATGAAACTAATGTAACTTTTAGAAAAAAAAACAACGATAACTATCATAATGAATAAGTGGAATAAATATACTTACTTCAAGAACTTCTTTATGTTTGTGAGTCTTGCTAGAGTAGCAGGTTTGATAACTCTTTTGCGGTTATGGAAGGGACTTGGAGGAATCGGCTATTTTTCAAGGTCTGCTCCAAGTCAAGGGATTTGGGGGCAGCGAATCTACAGAAGCAGACTTGCAAAATAGGTATGGGAGATGCAAAAGTTGGTGTAAATCAGTGGTGAGAAATTAGTTTCCGTTGAACATCCGGTTGGGGAAGAGCAAAAGCAGAGCAAATAGGGTGGGAGAAAGCGAGAAGATGGTATGCAAGTGTGAGTGAAGGAGACTTGAAGTAGTCACTGTTGTGCCCCTATTCATACTATGTGTTTGTTATTTTTGGGAGACGGAGTCAAAAAGCACTCTCTCCATCCCTCACTCCCTCACTTGCAGTGCCCATGAAGGGCCTGGATGATTTCCCATTATATATATAGACACACACACACACACTGAAGACATATAGGTAGGCTATACCATTAAAAATTTAGTTGCTATTGAAACTATTTCTTTAGTGTGAGTCATTTCTATGGCAATTTTTTTATGAACTAAGGGATTAGATAATTAAATGATGATTAAAATAGTTTGAATGGTTGGATATGCGTTAAATGATGTGAATCTAGATTTAAATCCACTCATAAAGGTCCAAATTTAACATTTATACTCCCAACTTGAAATATATACATGAGGCCTTCTCCTTTTTACTTCCATCCACAATCTAATTGCTAAATGTGCTTAATTTAAAAATATTTTAAATGTAAATTTTTTATTTATATCAAAATTTATTCAGATCAAACTATATGTATACCATATGAAATACGAACACGTAGATACGCATGGTCCGAATTATTATTTTGGTTTGACGAACCTATTTGTAATTTTGATGAATTTTGAATTAATAATTAAATCATAGTTAACATTATCTGAAATATTAAGTAGCCCACTTGTACGTGAGGTTCCTGTAACATTTACACCTGGGATTTTATAAATTTAGCATACTTAGTGTACTTGTAATTGTGGAATAGAATGCTATATATTCGTTAGATATATTACCTTATTTTATGTATGTATAAATTTTCTTTTGCAATTATACTAAGACAAAACAAGAATTGTTGGATACTTACATGGCCTACTTGGTTCATAAAACATGACATATTTTCATGCATACCTCTAAGCTCAGGAAAACTATTTAACGTACAGGTCAGATTATACGATAAAGGCAACCAGCAGTGTACAGGATCCATATTTATGGACCGTTTGATTGCGTGTTCAAAGATTTTACAATAAATGGCTTTGATATGTTATTTTGACTTCATTTTCTCTAAAGAATCGAGTGTACGTGGTAGGCAGACCAGTTGGGGTCTAATAAACTAGTTTTTTAATTTTAATATTAGTGGTACAAAAAGTATTGGTTAATTAAATAATATATTTTAGCATTAAATGATTTGCATATTTAGATTGAGATTTATAGTTTAAATTTACAAATTTGCATTATATTATTTTTATTTTTTAAAAAATATATTGAGCCTACATTGATTAAGACCAAATGGTTGACCAGGGAGGTTGAACCATGTATAATAGGCGTGCCGCAAATGTCTTGGTCCTATGGAGTCGCATTAGCCACCGAAGGCATTAAAATACCTAATACGCATCGACATAATGTTAAAAATATAGGTAAGAGAAAGAATAGGAAGATAACGATACTCGGGATGTTGCACTGAAGCTAACTCCAGTCTTAATATATGATAATAAAAGGTATATTCAAATGACAAAAGTGATGCTGCTTTTAATATACCTTAAAAACAAAAATGGCATGGACATAGTGGCCAAATCAATTCCTCTTTGCCCCTCATTTAACAAAAATGGGATGGACATAGTAGCCAAATCAATTCCTCTTTGCCCCTCATTTAAAAAGGAACCTTCATGTATATAAATTTGTTGTTGAAATATTATAGAAATGGACTCGTTAAGGAGAATAAAATGTTAAAATGGTGTAGTTGGTGCAGTTTATGAAATCTCTCTCTCTCTCTCTCTCTCTCTCTCTCTCTCTCTCAGCATCATCATCATCTAAGGATGATTCATAGGATGGGCATAGTAG